>PVIU01002593.1:0-167356 GCA_004026605.1 Ondatra zibethicus | reverse complement strand
GAGCCACTGGAGAGGATCGCCTAGTCTTGTTAAGAGTCTGGGGAAAGAGAAAGAGATTGTGAGAGAATGCGAATGAATATGAATGAGTGACAATCTGGGAAGCCCCCAGGGATTTGCGTCCGTGGTGCTCGGAGCAATTTCAGGGTCGCAGGCCTTGGGGTTTTCCCTCTGGGTGTGAAGAGTGGGTTGGAAGCCTCTGCAAAACAGGGAGCTAGGTTTAACCAAGCGGCCTCAAGGAGGTACAAGTTCAGTTTGGTGGTGTATGGGGAAGAATGGCCCAGAGACTTGAAGCTCAGAATGAACGCGCTCTATACAATGCAAAGCAAAGTCCAGACAGTGGATGCAGCCACCGCGGAAGGAGGGAAGGGGCTATGGGCATGACCATAAGAGGCATTTCAATAAGGGTTCTGGCACGCAGCTCTGGGTTCAGGTCATGGTCACTATTTTCGCGCGGGGCGCCCCTGCTGGAATCTTATAGAAAAAAGTTGACTAGGATTGCAGCAGAGAATATGTACCCCTAGGAACTCAGAGACCAGAGACACTGTGAAAATTGACTTAGGGATCTAATTCAGAGTGCCCTGGGAATCTTCACTGAGACATTCATTGACAAGGGGAAGGCGAGGGCCGCGCATGGCCTTTTAATATTAATGAGATATTTCTAGAATAAACGCAAATATGATGTTGTGCAAAGAGAAATAAATTGAGAGAAGTCTGAGAGTAAAACCTAATCCTAGTTAGTTAAGATACCAGACAAACTCCATGAAATCTAACGAAACTCTCAGATTCCTCTGCCCACCAACAGAACAGAGCCTGGGAGTTCTTCCGACTTAAATTTCCACAGGGCTCAGCACAAGTAGCTGAAATAACTCTATGAGAACCAGGAATAAAACCCTGACCAATTGTGTCAAAAGAGGCCAATTTCAGAGTAAGGCTCAAAACACTGTTTACCCCACTGCCGCCCTCCTAGTAGGTTCTTGATTTACAGCTTAAGAAAAGGTGAAAGCTAGGTAGTGTCTCAGGCCTTCTGTCTCAACACTCTGGAGGCATAATTCAGCTGATCTCTTTGAGCTGAAGGTCAGCCTGGTGTGTAAAGACAGGACAGGTGAGGAATTTTTGTGGTACCTTTGCTCCATATTTGGAGATTTGCCCAACCCATTCAGGCATAAAAGATGTTTGGATTTTGTTCATCTTGTAGTTAAGTGTCCTGTTCTTTCAATTTTTTCAACGGCATTCATTTTTTTTCTAATTTAGCTATATTGTTTCAAAGAAAAATCTACTCATGATATCTCTGGAATTATAGTAAGAACACACAAGTTATCTCAAATTGCTGTCTAAAAATGTCAAGAGGGTTCATTGTTGAAAGTCCATTTTTTATTCATTCTTGTGAGAAGGGGGAAGAGTAGTCAGAAGTCTTTTATTTATTTTTTTTAACCTAACTTTAAGACATCCCTGTTCAAGGACCATGAGGGAGTGCTGGTTTTATACATACAGAACATATTCATGGCCTTCATGCTGAGTGAGAGCAATAAAGTGATAGACACTGGCAAATAAATAGTTTAGTGTATGGGGAAAGACTTGCAGAAAGTCTTAGACCACTGACTACTTTAGTGGCTGAAGGAAAAGGTTGCAGAAGGGGGAACAGATACTTACATAAACTGTAGCCACCACTTCATATCCTGAGGTTGTGATGAACCATGAGAATGAAACCAGTGGTCCTTCTCTTCAGCTCACATCACAATGGATTTTACTTGTGATTTAATTCATCTATTGAGGAAGCGCTATAGAACAGTTAACATGCTCCTAAGGCTTGTCAAGTGCCAGGCAGCAGCCACTCGTGTGTATTCATTCATTTGACCCCACAATAACCCCGGTGAAGTAGATGCATGGACAAGCTGTGGGTACAGGCAGAGAAAGTTCTCTGATGACCACAGGGAGGCAAGGGGATGCAAAGGCAAGTCAGTCTGACTTGAAAGCCTCTGAGCATCCTCTCACCTTGCTGTCACTAAAACCTAGGGCACAGAAACCCTCACCTACCAGGCAGGGCATGTGGGGACATGCTGGGGGAGGGTGTTCCCCTAGAGGAAGCTGTGGTGATTTGTACAGGCCACTCCCCAGAGGCTGCATTAACGGGGTGGTTTTAAAAAACCTGAAGCCTGCTTAGGAGATGAAGTCTGCCTCATCTCCCAAAAGACCCAGATTGGAAACTTGTCTTGCTATAATTCAAACACTTGAAAATGCATTGATTTTAAGTGCATTTTTTTTAAAAAAAAAAAAACATAGGCAACTTTAAAAGCAGTTCTAGAGGTTTATGAAGCTTTGCTTTTTGCTGGTTGCATCCTTTATAATTTATCTTTAAATGGTACTAGAAATCCTGAGCTGCCGACATACCTATTATTAAAGATATTAAGGCATTTTGTTGCTGTTCATTTGTTTCTTTGTTTCTTTCCCCTCTTGTATCTTATTTATTTATTTGGGAAAGCTCCTTTAAGAATCTTTAATACTTTCTCCCCCAATACTCTGAGATTTATAAATGAAAAGGCCTATAAGGGGAAGAAAACGCACCTAAAATATCAGATCTGAAAGTGCAGATTTCTGGATGTCTTCGTTGAGTTGTACTTATTCAAGGAACTTGGGATCACAGGTATTTTGGAATATTTTCTTAAACATAACAAGATACTTAAGGGATAGCACCCAAGCCTAACCATGAGATTCTGTTATCTTTTCTATGCATCTAGTCTAAAGGAATTTTCACACTTGCTTGAGCCTTGACAACAACATGAAATCACGGGTGAAGTTTCATTCATACCTGTGTCTCATTTGAGCAACTGGTTTCCTGTTTCTCCTTAAGTAAAGACTCAGTCTGGAAGTTTCTTTCCGATTATTTTATGGCCTTCATATTTCTTTTGCAATTTTTCTTGGGGTCTGAGATATGTAACTAATGCAAAATAATAATGTATAATGTGTGTTGTGTGTGTATCGAAGGCTTTTACAATTCTAAATCTATCGCTTATGAAAATCATTTTAATTACTGTCTTAGTCACTGTTATATGGCAGTAAAAAGACACCATGACCAAGGCAACTCTTAGAGAATAAAGCATTTAATCAGTGAGCTTACTTGGATTTTTCAGAGGATTAGTCCCTGGTCATCATGGCAGGGAGCATGGCAGCACAAAGGCAGGCATGACCCTGGAGCAGTATATAATCTGGAATATACAGAGAGCTTTAGACCCTGGTCCACAGTCTATGGGAGTGAAAGAGAGAGTCACTAGGCCTGGCCATGGACTTTTGAAATCCCCAAATTCACTCCTGGTGACACACCAGCTCTTAATCCTTCCTCAACCGTTTACAAATTCGGGGCTAAGAATGCCAATACGTGAGTCTATGGGGAATATTTTCATTCAAACCACCAAAGTTCCTATTTTTTCCTAGTATTTTAGCATGCACATAAAATCCTGAAGAAATACACAAGTACACGAAATACACTATTTATCTTATATAAAGGAAACATTAAGCTAAACCTACAGTTCAAAATGAATGCTGTTTTAGTTTTTTCCTGTGTGTTTAAATGTTTGCTTTCCTGATTTGGCATAAGAGGTAGAACACAGGGCCTTGCTCTAGCTCCGTCCATAGTACTTGCTCTGTCCATGATCAGAATCACTCACTGTCCCATTGGGCATTTTCATTCAGGTAATTGAGAAGAGTTTTAAATGACCATTACAATAGCAAAAAATGCATAACATCCAATAAATTAGTAACAAGAGAATGAACAATCATGTCTTTAATCTGTACTGTGATATAATAACTAATGACTACAGAGAGAGTAAGAATCAGCCTCTCACAGAGATGAGCCCCTAATTGGTCATCTAATACCAAATGGCCAGCCCTGAAACCACACTCACACACAAGGTAGTGTTCATCACATTATCTAATTATATAATACAAAATGGTCATCCCTGAAATCACACCCACACACCCACACACAGGACAGTGTTTAATCTGCTCAGGGTAAATTTATTTGGCTGTGTAGATATATATATACAGGTACATAGGCTGGCATATACATATGTAATAATAATCAAAGAAAAAGAGGCTATTAGTTTGAGAATGAGGTTGCATGGAAGGAATTGGAGAGACTTGGGAGGGGCCGGAGAGAGGAAAGTGAAGGAGAAAGTGATGTAATTATGTTTTATTTAAAAATGTATAAAACTTTCACCCAAGGTAATCCAAAGTTCACAGGAGTCAAAAGAAAACCTCTTTATGAAGGTTTTTTTTTATCTTATGAGGAATTTTGCAAACATAAAGCTTGTTTGGATATTTCAAAATATATTTCTGGGAATGAGAAGTGGTATTTGAAGCTAAACTGTATCTGCCAGCTCTCTTTGCATTTGGAGTCCACATGTGTCCTCAGTAATGCTGTAGGTTCATCAGAAAGAAGTCTAACTCACCATGAGTGAGTTTGTTTCTACTGTGTTTCTTTTTTACCAGTGGACTTTGTGTAATGTGCCTATGCTGAGAGGAAATGAGGAATTGATGGATTTTTGAGAGGAAAAGAAAACTAGAAACAGCTTGTGTTTTTTTTTTTTTTTTGTAACTGGTATAAAGATGTTTTATCAAAGTAAAAGAAAAAGAAAAACTGTACCCAAAGCCACTGTCTGGTTACAAAATTACACAGACACTTTCATATAGGTACTCAGGTCTGGTCAGGCTTCTGCTACTGTAATAGAGAAAAAAACACACAAATTCATATCACCAAACAACAAATCCAGTCAAGGTAACTCTTTAAGGACTGGGGCAGGTAGAGTTGGGAACAGGAGGGAAAGAGTTCTGGGAGAGATAACTAGAGATGGAGAGGAAGGAGCTCACCTCAGCTGTGTTTAAGCTTTGGGGAAGATCAAACATATAAAAATACATGTTGAAAAATATAACTAGGGCTGGAGATGGCTCAGAGTTTAAGAGCACTGGCTGCTCTTCCAGGGGTCCTGAGTTCAATTCCCAGCAACCACAGGGTGGTTCAAAGCCATCTGTAATGAGATCTGGTGCCCCCTTCTGGCGTGCCCACATACATGCAGGCAGAACACTGTATACTACATAATAAAAAAAAACACTTTAAAACATTTTTTAAAAAGAAAATTATAGCTAGAAAAAAAAAGGACTTGTGATTCATGCAGCCTGTAAGTGATTGCTCTTGGCTTCCAGTCTGTGGAGCTGGAATTATTCTCTCAGTCTGTGCAGGTTGGAGGTTCCCAGAAGACTTTGCCCAGATACATGGTTTTAGCATGCTATCATGTATTCTAGTCCAATGAGTCCCCAAGTCACCCCAGACCCCAGAGGTTTAGAACAAGTAACCAACACATAACTGGTAATCTCTATTTATTTTCCTAACTCCATCTGTACCTTCTCTCTCCCATCACTACCTCATAGCAGTCAGCTATCAACAAACACACATAAAAATTAAGGAAAGTAGGCTTATCAGGTAAAATAAATATCCTAAATTATAGTGGCTGAAATTGTGAAAATTTGTATCTTAATTATATAAATATTCTTAGTTGATAAGGATTTTCCGTGTGACATGCCAGTGAATTACATCTGTGACCTGTATGAACTGTACCTCCACCCTTTTCCTGATGCATTGAGGCAGGGGATAAAGTAATAAAATGTTGCACATGAGGTTTTGAAGACTAGATATTAAAGAAAATATATCTGGCCATATTAAAGAGTTATAATCATCACCTGACCACAGGCAATTGCAAGGAGATTAGAAAATCTGATTCAACCACGAATAAGAGGAAAGGGGGTGGATTTCAAGGACAGGTAGATCTATGACCATTTTTTTATGCTTCTAAACTCATTTTTCCTATAGTCTCCTTTGCTTAATCTACCTACCTACCTACCTACAGAAAGCATTTTTCAATCATGGTCACTAAGTTCGCATGCTGTGCCCTCTGGAAGACTCCACGTAGAAGGCATTGTTTTCCTTGTTTCATTTCCACTTCAATTGTACTTATTTTATGGAGTTAATGAACTGTAATGACATCTCTAATATAGTTAGGGTGATGCATAGTGGTGAATCAGGAAGTATTTGTTGAGCTTCTCAAAGAAGATAATTCTTCATTCTTCTGCTAAGACAAATTCTCAAGTGGCACCAAGATGATAATCTTTCAAAGAGTAGAGCATTGGCAACCAAAGCAGCACCTGGATTGCTACATTCAGTACTTGTCCCCAGTTGGTCACGTCTCCTTTCTTTCCCTAGAGGACACAATATACCGCTCGCCCATACTGACCTTAGGTTTGCTTCTGTGGTTTAGCTTGGCTCCAGAAATGTGGACAGATAGATGCTGAGGACTTGTATTAGTTGAGCTGTTTCCTTTTCTCATCACTTCTGTAACCAAATATCTCAGAGAAACAAGGGGGAGGATAAGTTTGCTTAGGCAAATCCATCATGAAGAGGAAGACATAATATCTGGACAGGGCTGATCATGCTGCTTTGCTTTTATAGTAGTTACTTTACACATTTACACCAGGAAACAGACTTGGCCAGAAGCACAGTTATACTGTGCCTTAAAGGTCCCTGTCTAGTGAGCCATCTTTATCAGACATACCTTCTAGTCCAAACACTCAACAACATCCAGTGCAGCCCAACCATCTGTAGAACAAGTGTTGAAACACATAAGCCTAGGAGATAATTCGCTTTCAAGCCATAATAAGGTTTATGGTATGCTTGTTCCCCTGCTGATATTCCTTCTGTCTGACATGAAGAGTAAAGAACCTTAATCACTGCTGTTCTTTCCGTGTTCTAGAAACAGACATGGGGGCAGACTTGAAGTCAAGCTAACTGATCTTGTTTCATCTTTCTTTCTGTAAAAAAAAACAAAAAAAAAAAAAACACTGTGACCAAAAGCAACTTGACGGGAGAAAAAACTGACTTTAATTATGCATTGAGGTCACAATCCATCATTGAAGCAAGTCAGGGTCAGAACCCAAACAGGAATTTAAAGCAAAAACCATGGTGAACTGGCTAGCTCACTCTGGCTCATATTCAGCTAGTTTTATTATATAACTCAGGGTCATCTGCCCAGGAAATAGTACTTCCTATGGTGGGCTTGGCCCTTCTACCATCAATTAACAATCAAGGCATGCTGATAGACCAATCTAATCTGGACAATCCCTCAAGTGAGACTTCCTTCTCAGGGGATTCTAGGCTATGCTAAGCGGACAGTTAAAGCGAACTAGGGTACCCACATCAGCCCACCTCCCTTAATCACTCAAGCTGTGATAACAAAAATGTTATACAGTGAATGACATATAGATAAACATAACAGAAATTTATCTATCAGTGTTCTGGAGGCAGGATAGGCAAAGATAAAAGTACCAAAAGATTCAGTGTCTACTGAATGCCCACTCTTCACTGATGGCACCTTCCAATTGTGTCATAACACTCTAGCAGAGTTCGAGATAGTAAAGTGGACTAGCAGGTTCTCCAGGGTCCTATTTGTAAGGCAGTAATCCCAGTGATGAGGCTTCTACCTCCTTTCACTCTTCCAGGCCTCATTCTGGAAAATGCACAGCCACTTTGATAATAAGAATGATAAGTAGTATATGAGTTTGAAGACGATGCATCGATACAACAGCATCTCCTAGCTGAGGCGCACTCAGTTTCCTAGAAGAGAACTGTGTGATAGCCATTGGGCTATTGATCACTGTTTGGTTCAGGGTGCTTCTTCCTGCAGCAGCTTTGCAGCGCACAACGCCTATATGCGCTCTATGCGCTACCATACAGTTCGTGAGCTACGGGCAAGGGGCTGGAGGTTGAAACACACAAAGACACACAGAGAGCGCACAGACAGAGAGACAGAGACACAGACCTCTAGTCACTAGTAAAAAGCCCTTTATTCAATAGCACCATGGAGGCTTATATACCCAAAAGTCAGGTGGGCCAACAGGTGAAAACCTTATCCTCTGATCCTCAAGGCAACACATGCTCGTGAAGCAGAGCTGGTAAGCAATTTTGACACAGTTTTCAGTAACTCAAATCAGAAGGAGAGTAAAGATCTCTAACAGGGAAGAGCAGCTGAAGGCCAGGACTCCAAGTGGTCCCAACACAGGTTGAGGCATGGAAATTTGGATAAAGAATACTCCAAAGTAAACTGATGCTAAGGCAGTTTCCTTTAGAAACTACTGGCCACACTTGTTCCATCATTTACAAGAGAAACAGTAATAGTCAAACCCACCGGACAAACTGTTCATAAACACTTTATTATTAGTTATTTCTGTACCCAAATGTGTGAGAGACCATAGATGTGGATTCGTTCCTCTTTGGTCATAAACGTCTGAGAGTTCAGGTCTGTTCTTGTTCATTCAAGGTTATTGACAGGAGCTTTGACCCAACAAGTGACTATTATCACGATGTTTTGACCTAGGGTGTGTTTGCTTGATGCTTTGGGTATTTGAGAAGGTGATCATTTTGTTTGTTTCTTGCATTTTGTTAAAACTGTCTTTTGTCTTCCCATTCGTCTTTGGATTGGGGCATATAAAGTCTATGAAAAACAAATATGGGTGGATTCACTGGGTTGCCCTGCCAACTCTGTCCTGTGTCTCTGTCTTTTTCTTTTGTATCTCTGTTTTTTTCTGCCTAAGATTTCTAATTCGCACACCCCTACCCATTGAGGCTGGACAGAAAAGCCAGATATAATCTAAGCAATATTTTGGTAGGAATCTAATGTGATTAATTGTTCCTTATACTAAGCAGAAGAGTGATTGGTTATTTCAAAATAATGATTCTTGAGCAAATTTCATTTGCTCAACTTTTAGGTCAAATTGATCATCTCCCAGGTGATCAATTGCTGTAATTTGCACAAGTACATTCCTTTATTTTTCCTACAATTATAATGAAAGATCCCTTAAAGAATGCTACGTTAATTTTTACAGATGTTTCTTCTGACAGAAGAGCAGTGTATGTTATTGACGGTAAAGGATATATAGTGCAAACAGATCTGGCCTCAGGTCAAATAGTTGAGCTGTGAGCTGTTGCTGTGGTATTGAAGCTTTTTGCAAATAATTCCTTTCCTTTGTATACTGACAGTCACTACATTTTTAAAGCTCTTCAGGTTGTAGAAACTATACCCTGCATATGAACTAATAATAGCCAATTTAAAATACTGTTCCAGCAAATTTAAGATGCTATTTATCAAAGAAAATCACCATGCTTTGTGGGTCATATTAGGGCACATACAAATCTTCCTGGTCTATTCACTGAAGGTAATGCATTAGCTGATAAGTTTACTCCGTTGATCACTTTATCTGAAGTCAGGCTTGCTCACTGATCATGTGCTTTATATCATCAAAAGTTTAATAAAACAATTTGGATTAACAAGAGAAATTGCTCATCAGACTGTTAAACATAAATGTGATATATGCCCACAGGTTTACCTATACCTCATCTGGGAATAAATCCTCAAGACCTGCTTCCTAAACACTTATGGTAAATGGATGTTACTCATATTGAAGAATTTGGCAAATTAAGATATGTGCATGTGATAATCAATACAGATTCAGGTTTGTTAATGGCCACTGCCCAAACTGGGGCATGAGCAATCTGCTACAGTTAGATTTTCATGTGATGGCACCAGAGTGACCTTCTCTAAAGCAAAATGGAAAGACTCTTGCACTAGATTATGGAAAGGACCAAATCCTGTTTTAATATGGGATGGAGGGCATGTTTTTGTTTATTAACAAAAGGAAGATGAAGCCCGATGACTTTCTGAACACTTGGTGTAGTGTGTGGAACAGAATTGTACCAGCCCTGATGATATATAGCTGCTGATGTAGCCCAGAAGAGCTGCAGTGAGATTGCTGAACCTGTGTTCCCCATTGAATGATGTCATCACGCTGCAGTCTGAGAAGGGAAAGAAAGCATGGTGATGGTTGGTGATACCCACATTCCTGATAGACCTCTTACACAGATTTCCAGACATAGTGTCTCCTGTTTACTCTGAAGCCAGGCCAGGAACACCGACTGATTGTTTGGCTGTGTATTAACAATTAATTAATTATCTTGGGACACAAAAGTTAGCTTTGTTCAGTGTGCTGTTGAAACAGAGAACCTGAGAACTGAGACTTCAGAAATTTCCCCTCTTGGGGAAAGAGACGTGGTAAAGCAATAGAACACTGTCATAGAAGCAATGTGTGTTTGAAGCCCCTCTTCAGAATATGAGGAGTAGTGTTATAAAAGTTCTTGGTGTTACTCAGAGACTGATCTAGTTCAAACATATCTTTGGAAGTTAGTAGCAGCAATACAATTAGATTATAGGAGAGGAAAAGATTCATAGCTCACCCTTCACAGAAGCATTTTCTTGTTTTTTGATTAGAACAACATATGAGAATTCTGAATGGACAAATTGTGTGTTTATAGTTGAGTTTCATACTAGAATTATGGTGTTGACCTTTTAATGTCTGAAACTGCTTCAGTTCACTATGAAGATGTTACTGGTTAGAGAAAGAGTAGAGCTTATTTGAGAAAAATTTGACATGATTACAATGAGTCCTTAGATTTGATATGTTTAATAAGACAAATTTCGATTTTTGTGCAGCTAAAAACTGTTAAAGACATCCTGGACGAATTTAAAAAGACCAACCCATCTTAGTCATCCTCTACTCTTTTATTAGATGTTGTGACTATAGGAGCACGTGTATCACAAAGCATTATCAGCTTGCTTATAATTATCTAGTTAGTTATTTGTGAACTCTCTTGATGGAATGTTGACACAGAGGTGCATGGCTTGTGACTATGCACTCTCCTTTAACCTAAAGGGAGAGTTGGAGGTCAATGACAGGTAAGAGCTTTTTCCCTCCAAGCAATCTGAGACAGGACATGCATGACAGAATGTATGAACCGGTCATGGTTAAGTCTGGAAGGTGGAAAAAGCCAGGCTAAGTCAGGCACAGTCATATGTCCTGTGGCAGAAGCGCAGGCTTTGATAAATAAATAAAAAGGGAAATCTATGGGAGCCCAAAGAAGTAGATTCATTCTACCTTGACTAAAGGTTGGAGAGTTCAGTTCTACTCTTGCTCCTTCAAGGTTATTGACAGGAGCTTTGACCTAAGGAGAAGCTACTAATGGGATGTTTTGACCTAGGGTGTGATTACTTGATGTTTTCGGTATTTGAGAAGGTGATCACTTTGTTTGTTCATTGAATTTTGCTAAAAAAGGTCTTTTGTCTTCCCCCTCCTCTTTGTATCGGGGTACATAAAGCCTGTGAAAAATAAACGGTAGATTCAGTATTCACTGGATTGCTCTGCCAACTCTGTCCTGTTTCTCTGTCTATTATTTTTGAAACTCTGTTCTTTCTGTGTAACATTTCTAATCCATAGACCCCCTACCCTGGAACATATAAACCTGTTGAGGCATGACTCCAAAACACATGGAATATTGTGGCATCCCAGTGATTGTCAAGTGGCAGACAAACATGGGCTCAGAAACAGAAAGAGATTGGATAGGAAATGAAACCTTGATTTAAGAAATGATGAAACCCTCCTACATTAGTTTGGGCAATACCACTGTATTCATCTATGCAGGATATAGGTTAATGTATTTTTTACCTTTCATTTTAAATTCATTGCTTCATTTTAAATCCTATTTTTATTATTTTATGTATGCAGGTGATTTGTCTGCACATGTATGTCTCCTATGTCTGTGCAGTGACAACAGAGGCAAGAAGGGGCCTTTGGATCTCCTGGAACCAGAGTTATAAACCATCTGAGCCACCCACAATTTGAGTGCTGAGAATTGAACACAGGTCCTCTAGAGCCAGTACTCTCAATCACTGAGCTATCTCTCCAACCCCAAATTCATTATTTTATTACAGAATTAAAATGGGTCTAAGAAGAGTTAAATCTCTTAATTAAGAAATGATATAAGAAAATGATGATAGTTAGCTCAACTGTTTAGTCCATAGAAATAAGCATGATAGCTCAGCGTGGAAGCACAATTATTAGTCTATGTGCTTATACTTTTGAATTTGTTCTTATATTTCTGGTGCATATAATCCTAATTTCTAGCTATTTCTAGTTTCAAAATGCTGGAGCAATGTTTGTTTACCAAAGACAAAACACAAAAATATTATGAGACCAAAATTTGTATTAGGCACCTTAAGTGATTGTTCTCATCCTCCATTTTCAGCACTGCTAATGTGATCACAAATTCTTCAGTAACATATGCACTCTGGGTCTGAACAATACTTGAAAACTTGTGGTAGATAATAAAGGACCTGACTCATGACTGCTCCTATGTGTAACAGTATAAGGAGAGACAAAAAGCACAAAACAAAAAAACCCTAGAATTGTGCTGTTTCTTTTTTGTAGTAATGAAGGTAGGGAGGGGATAAATGTGTTTCAATTTGTCACTGGAAAAAAAAGGAGGAGGGGCTACTGTAAGAACACCAAGAAACTTGTTGTATCTATCTACATTGGGGGACTAAAATTCTTTTATTTGTAAACAATTGACAACAATCTTCATTTTCAATACAGAGCTATAATCAAAGGACATCCATGTTATATCAGAGGACAGCAGGATTCCTTTACAGTTTCTGAACAGTCAGTATTGGCTCATATTATATATCTGCCCTACTCTGAGCAGTTTGTGGTATATATATAGGACTTCAATAAATGTCTAAATCAATGTCCATGTTTATGGGCAATGGTAAGTGTTCATGTAGAAGTTTCACCCCAATCCCCTTCCCCTGGGAGTTGCCTCGGTCCAGATTCTGCCCTAAGAAAGCCTGACAAAAGATGGCCCTTTAGCAGAGATGCTCGAAACCACTCTCACAGGGTATTTAAACTGCTCACCAGAAAGAAAACACTTGGTTTTCTGGTCTTCCTTTCCTGTCTCTTCTCTGGGGGCTGGAAAGTCATTTGGGAGCATTGGTATTCATTAAACCTGGGCTTTTCTAATTAGGTTTGATTTGGTCTGATTTGGATTATTACATGGGCAGAGAGGCTTATTGAGGTGCAGAAACTTTTCATCTGGAGGCTCCATTAAGAGGCTGCTTTTCTCACCAGCCCAGAGCCACGTGGTGGATAAACACCCTGCACCTGCTCTTTGCCAGGCTAAGATTAACTTTTGACTGGGTTATTTGTCCTTTCCAAATCTTAGAGGCCTCTAAGACAATGTGATTTTCAGGTTGTCCTGCCAGAGACGTGGCCGTCATTGGCTCCCAGCTTGTTACTGGGACAAGAACCTGCTTTGTCCTGTGGGATCTCTTTTTCAGAAGATGTTCTGTTCAAGGAATTTCTTATACCCCTCTGTATTTTTGACCCAAGGTCTACCACAGTGGACTCAGTGCCCTAGCCTTTGAGTCCCAAAATGGGTACCTGCAATCCAAGCCAGATCCCCAAATGGCCTTGCGCTGCCTTTTACAAAATACTTTTAAATTGGGGCTATCTGACACATCCTTAGCACCTAAAAATTTTTGCTGGTGTATGGGACAAGTAGCAAAACCCCCATATGCCCACAGTCTCTGGATACTATGTTCCCAACCCCCTCCACCCACCCCTCCCCACGCTTCTCCCGCTGTTTGCTGTTTGTCTGCATCTCTACACTTCTTTCTCTCATTCCTGGCATGTGGTCTGGTCATGCTGGGATTCTGCATACAATGGATCTGGTCTCTCTGCCCCCCTACTCTGAGCTACATAGCTTCCCCATGCTTATGCTTCTGTTCTCCGTTACAGTATCTGCTGATCCAGCCCTCGGGGGGCCACCTGTGTGTTCGTCTGGCTTCTGCAGCCTACTCCAGGATTTCTAAGTTGGTCAATTGACACAGTTTCCTGGAAAAAAAGTTTTGTTCATCTCTATGTATATATATATATAGTATGCTTATTTTATGTCTGTGTGTGTATGTGTGTTTGTTTTAAAATCTGTAAAACTTGTAACTCCAGATTACAACAGCTCTGGAAAAATATAAACATGTGGATAGCCATCATTTTGGTTGAGGCCAAAATGGAAATATCAACACCATTTTTGGTAAGAGTACCCATGTGCACTCACCCTACCAAAGAGATAATCTGCCTCCAATGGCTAACTAAAATATTTCTTCTAATCCTCTTGCCTCTACTGACATTGGTAAGCTGGGACTGATTGGGTAAACCCTATGTCCAAATTTAACTTATATGTCTAATTTAGATATACCTGACAGGTAATGGTACGCTGATTCTCAAGTGCCTTTATAGATCTGAGAGTATGGCATTTAACAAAAAAGCTTCTTGTGTCAGAGAGACATGCCAGCTCTGGCAGCATCCTTCGGCTCTTCCAAGAAGCATGACTCCAAGAAGAACTTCCTCCTGGAGGCTTGCCTTTGGATATGGCAAAACCACTCATAGCAAAAAACTGACTTTTACGTCTTCAGTTGCCTGCACTCTGCCTTAAATGGACAGTACTACACTAGGAGATCATTTGTCTCATCCTGCCTATACAGGTAGACTGAACCCTATCCCAACAAGAAAATCTGTCAGGCCTCCAGGGCTTTGCAGCTAAAGACAAGTACTACTTCTTTGCCAAAACCCACAAAGATACTTGGGATCGCCTCGGTAGCTGGAAAGCTGTCTCACTTCTGCTCATTTTTTTATCTCTTTCAAATCTGTCTAATGGCATTTGATGACTTAAGGCACTGGCAACTCATTACTTCATTATTTAAATTCCCTGCTAAAAGTACAGACATGTGTGCCTCTTTCACAGAATTTTTCACATTGTAACTGCAGAGGTTCAAAAGTGTTCAGTTCCCTTTAATTGTCTTCTAAAATGTTTATCCCTTTAACCTAAAGGCATAGCCTTTTGCTATGACACCAAGATTTAAATCTGCTCCAGCTGTCTTACAGAAACTTTCTGGTTCCTGAAAGAAGTTCTGCTGTATTATCAAGAAATCTGGTGTGGTAGAAACTCACAGTCTCCAGTGCCTATTTTGACCCCATCCATTTTCAAGCATATTTTGCAGGTCACTCCTGCTATCTGGGCTGAGGCCAACCTGCAGCGGGTTCTCTAGAAATGCCAGTACCTGCACCAGTTCCTAGGACTTCACCATTGGTACCACCTCTCCAGGCCCAAATGGGCACCTACACAGATCTAAAATCTGGTTCTAAAGGGCATATCTGTCCTCAGGTCTTACTCATTCATGATTGCCCCTGCTTTATAACCAGGGTACTTCTCCATCCCATTCTTTCTGGCAGTTAATCACCTTTCCCAAGGCTTGCCCTCTTCATAGGGCTGTTAATAGCAATCTATTTTTTGATTCTAGCAACCTGCCTTCTCACCTCTCCCAAGGAACAGATGCCCAAGGTCTCCGGGATGGCAGTTAACTGGATGCCTCTCCAGCCACACTTTCCATTGAGCTTGAGCCTAACAATGCCCAACTTTCCCATCCCCCATGTCGCTCCATGCCTGCAGGAAGCAGCCCGACATGAACCAGTGTCCATATACCCAAAGTGTCTGGATGTTCAGATGGAAGCTTCACTCCAGCCCTTGGCATCCATGTATCCAAAGAGTCTGGAATGTTTGGCTGGAAGGCACACCCCAGGCCCTGGCATCCATATATCCAAAGAGTCTGGAATGGTCAGAAGTTCCACCCCAGTCCCCTCCCCTGGAAGTTGCCTCAGTTCAGACTCCACCCCCGAGAAAGCCTGTCAAGTGATGACCTTCACCCAGTGATGCTTGGGACCACTCCCACAGAGTATTAAACTCCCCCCTCAGAGATTAAACACATGGCTTTCTGGTCTTTCTTTCCCATCACCTCTCTGGGGGGCTGGAAAGCCATCTGGGAGCGTTGGTATCCATTAAACCTTTTTCTAATTTGGTTTGATTTGGTTTGATTCAGATATTGCATCAGCAGAGAGCCTTATTGGGGTGCGGAAACTTTTCATCAAGGAAAGAATACAAATGAACAAAACTTTGAGAATTACTGAAGATTTTAGCCAAAAGCTATGTACACAATTAAACAGACCTTTTCCACCAGAAACTTTTGCTCTACCCAAGGAGTGGCTCATTCCAAGGCATCTTGGAATGTCCCACAGGAACATCATCTGACCCCACACCTGATAGGAATGTCCAAGAACATTTCTGCCCACTGTTTTCTTTTGCATGGACAAGATTGAAATTTCTATTATATCATCAAAGTTTTTTAATGAATCCCTATTTCAACACTGGCTTCTTTTAGAGTCCATCAGGTATTTATTCCACGATTCTCTTATGAGTAGTAAAATTTGTGGGTCTTAAAGCATATATTTGCCTAGAACCTGGACAAATCTTCGTGTATATTTGAACTCATCTCTAGGTTACGTAGACAACAAAGTAAATGTTGTACAAATAGTTGTTACACAATATTAATTTGAGATACCAACCAAAACACTTCAATGCATGACCAGTAATGTACATTTTCTTCTAATAGTGTTGGTCCCAGACCAAGTGACTCTTTGGATATGGAAGCCACAGAGGTGCCAGTTGTATGTTCCTTAAAGGACAGACATAAACATTTTAAAACTATCTGCTTATATTTGACTCTAGGAAAAAGCATTCATCATTGATATTGAACTAGTTTGTGTGAAATGTCTAATGTACTAAGTATTTGAGAGGAAAGGAAAAGCAAGAAGTGCCTTAATTAGTACCTGTAAAGGACAATAAAGAAGAAAACAGAGGCTCCCTTTCACAACCAATGTGGAAACCTACCAGTCATCTGGGTCAGTTTTATCTGCTCTTTATAAAATAGGAGCGATACTCAAAGTTTAATTATTTATTTTTTTAAAAAATTGATTTTTTTCCTTTTATTAAAAGTAGATTTTCCCCACACAATATATTCTTTCTATACTTTTCTCCAAGATCCTCCCTACTTCTTCTCCTATCTGAACACATCCCTTTTTTCTCTCTTTAGAAGATGAAGAAGCATTTAAAGAATAGCCCCTTTGGATGTCAGTGTGGCGATTTCTCAGAAAATTAGGAAAAAACCTTCCTCAAGACCCAGTAATACCACTTTTGGGTATATATCCAAAGGGTGCTCAATCATGCCACAAGGACATGTGCTCAACTATGTTCACAGCAGCATTGTTTGTCATAGCCAGAAAGTGGAAACAACATATATATTTTTAAAAACTTCTACCCAAATGACCTTTAGTCTTATCTGTTCTTCCCCATTTTCCAAACTTGTACCCTTCTTCCCTCCCCATCCCTGTTTGATCCTCTGGGTCCATTCCCTCTGCTGATCCCTATTCATCAACAACTACCTATCCTATTTCCCTTTCCTAGACAGATCCATTATTATAGTTTATTACTATATACTCTGTTGTTACAATTTCTTACTCTATAATCTATTGTTATAGATCCTTAAACCCCAATCCCTCACTCTATATGTAACCTCTGTTTATCTATGGATTGTAGCTTGCTTTTTAATGACTTGGTAGCTAATATCCACATATAAGCAAATACATATCAAATTTGTCCTTCTGGGTCTGGGTTACATGACTCAAGATGACTTTATGAATTTATCTTTGAATTTCATGATTTTTTTAACTGCTGAGTAGTATTCCATTGTAAAAATGTACAACATTTTCTTTACTTACCCATCAGCAGGTATCAATTCTCTTTCCAATTTCTGGCTCTTATGAACAGAGCAGCAGTGAACATTGTTGAGCAAGTGTCTCCGTATTAGGATGAAAAGTCTTTGGGTATATTTTCAGGAGTAGTATAGCTGTATCTTGAGGTATATCTATTCTCAGTTTCCTGAGGAACTGCTGCACTGGTTTCTGTAGTAGCTGGGCCAGCTTGCAGTCCTCCCAGCAATGGGTGAGTGTTCACCTTTCTCTACTTCCTTACCAGCATAAACTGTCATTTGTTTTATTCATTTTAGTTACACTTCCTGGTATAAGATGAATTTTTAAAGTAGTTCTGTGTGACATTTCCTTGATTACTAAGGATGTTGAACATTCCTTTAGGTAATGCTCAGTCATTTTTGTTTCCTCTATTGAGAATTCCCTGTTTAGACCTGTGTGCCACTTTTTAATTGAGTAGTTTGTTTTCGCGATGTGCATTTTTTGAATTCTTTATAAATTTTGGATATTAGCCCTGTATTGGATATATAGTTGATTAATTTTTCCATTATAGAGTCAACAATTTTGTCCTTTGATGCTGTCATTTACTTTACAGAAGGTTTTCAGTTTCATGAGGTTCCATTTATTGAAGTCCATCCTATCAATATTTTGTTTAGAAAGTCTCTTCCTGGATGATGAGTTCAAGATATTGCCAACTTTCTTTTCTATCAGATACAGTGTATCAGGATTTATGTTGAAGTTGGGCCCATTTGGAGTTGAGTTTTGTACAGAGTAATAAATATGGATCTGTTTGCATTTTTCTATATGCAGCTGTCCAGTCTGACAAGCACAATTTGATAAAACAAAATACTGTCTTTTTATCCAATGTGCATTTCTGGCTTCTTTATAAAAAATCATGTATCCTTAAGTGTGTGGACATTTGTCTGGATCTTCAGTTTGATTTCCTTGATCAACTTACCTGTTTTTTTTTGTCAACTCCATGCTAATCTTACAGTAGGACTAATGGTATTACAGATGCATTCTGCCAAGGCTTGATTTTATATAGGTTCTGGGGAGCTGAACTCAGGCCTTCACAATTCCACAGCAAGTGTTCTGCTCCCACTGAACAATCCCTTAATTTTTCCTGTTATGTTCACAGGAATACGAAAATAACTGATACAAAATGTAAACACAAGAACTAGTCTGTCACCACATCACACTATTTTAAGCATGATCATGATTGATTAGTCACAAAAAAGAATGCAAATGGCTTATTTTTTTACAATAAGAACCATAGGACATGCTAAGTTTAACCTGGAAAGGCAAAGTATACCTCTAAAATACTGCAGGAGTTGAAGCAAACAATAGGCCTCAATCATTTTGTCCTCATCTTCCAATGCCTGGATCAGAAGTCTAAGGATCCCATGGGCTCTACACGTTCTTGACAGCTGAACTATGGTTTAAACCTTGGGTTTTAGTCCTTTGTCCAAAGTTGTCATGTAGTTCTCAGAGCTAGAATACTGCTGGATGACAAGGTACATAAAAATCTCACCAGTCAAGGCCTGGTTGGATTTTGTCTTCTCTATAGGAAATCAGTAACCACACTATCTTTAGGTCATGTTTTGGAACCCAAGGTCTATTACAGACTGGGCTAAAGGCACTTGTTAAAATACAGCTCACACTTTTGCCAATATAATCCAGAGATACTTAGTAAAGGGACAAAGCTTCCCATTCTCTGAAGACACACCAAAAATTCACCTTCTATTAAAATCTATCTGCAATTCTCAAATCAGTACTTACAGAATTTTACAATCATATGCATATGTATATGCAGCAAGAAAAAATGAGAATCTGATGTATACTTGTTCACTCAGATCAAACAAGGGGATCAGTTAATAGGATACATATGACTTAATGTTCTGATCTTCATTTGTGTTATACAATGATTAAATTAAGTTAAATAAATCCTGACATTCTTTCTTGTCAAAACACCATTTTCTCGCTCAGAAAGTTTCACATGTATAATTAAGTATAATCACGGTACTGTGCACTTGCTCTCCAAAACTCATCCTCTTTTTATAATTGATACTCTGCTCTACTTGACCAGCATCTCCCTACTCAATCCTTTTTCCTTGGCCTCTGGAATCTGTGTTACTTTCTGTTTCTCTGGATCTGAATCTTTAAAGTTTACATATACTTAAGATCATACATCATTTGGTTTCCTGTGCATCCCTTATTTCACATCGCAGAATGCCCCTGAGGTTCTTTCATGTATTTTTGAAATAAAAGATTTTCCTTTCCTTTCAAAGTAGACTAGTATCCCATAGTATGCAATAGCATATATATTTTTCCTACACATTAATTCCTTAGTATACAGTTGTGCTAAGTTCATGCCTTGGTAGTTGTGAAGACTAATCTTGTGACAAGACCCAGAATCACCTAGGGACATACTCTGAGCATGTCTCTGAGTGGGTTTCCAGAAAGCATTAGCTGAGGAGAGGAAGTTGTTTTCTCATGATTTCTTCCAGTATTGTTTTTGTTTGGGATCATTAATCCATAACAAACTGATTTTGATGTGGGATGAGATAAGAATGCAATTTTTGTCCTGTGTGTATCTAGCATTTCTGCCATCCTCAGAGTGGGTGGAGCCTCCAGGCAGGGATTCAAGTGTAAGGAAGTGTGAAGACAAAGAACTGTTTTTGCCTGTGCCGTCCTCTGCTGAAACTGAAATTTAACTGTTTTAGCTTCTCAATGTGGGCTACCAGTGGCTCTTCAGGAACCTTCCATGCCAATAGCACTAGACTGGGCCGTGGAAGCATCTAACTAACCATGATAACTATAAAACTGACCTCCACACTGGGTTTTCTTGAAACATTTTGGCATTGTTTTATAATTTTAGTGTTTAAGTCTTTTACACACTATTTAGTTCTATTTGTTTCTATGTATTAACTATACTGCTGGTGTAAGTAGAATTCTTTTTTGAGACAGGGTCTCCCTATGTAGCCACAACATTGTTTACTCAGTATCTTTAGCGACAGTTTGTTGATGGTGTAAAGAAACCACTGCTGTTTGTGTGTTGATTTTGCATTCTGCAGCTTCACTGAATTGGTCTGTTGCTTTAGGTTTTGCTTTGAATATTGGTATTTGTAATATATAGGATCATATTATCTGCAATGATGCTGCAACGTCCTGCTTTGTGTTCCTTTTACTTTTTAACTTCCCTAATTGCTTTGACTATCACTGCCAGTACTGAACTTAAAAAAAAAAAAAGTGGGAAGATGGATGCTTTGCTGTATTCCAACTTAAAAGAGATAAAACATTAACATAACAATAGGCATATAACTACTAATCTACACACAATAACAAAATTATAGGTTTGCCTGTGATAGTTAAAACTTAAATATATATATATGCTTTCATTTACATTGAAAATAATGTTTATACAAGATATTCTGATGAGAGTTTCATATTCCCCAACTCCCCCGAGACCTCACCACTTTCTATATAGCCAAAGCCATACCTTTTCTTTCTCTCTTATTATAATACAAACAAGCATCTAAAAATAATACTATAAATGAAAACAAACAAGAATATGGCAAAACAAATTAAAAGAGGAAAAAAGAGCCAAAGAAAAAAAGCACAAGAAGTACATATTAACACAGATTCACACATATTCGCACATACAATAAAGCAAAAATAATTGGGAATCATAAAAATATAAAAATATAAAAAATATCTGGAAAGGAAGAAAAATGGGGGGCAAACAAAGTATTGTGAAACAAACAACAAAACCTTCAGAAGTATGGTTGAGTTTGTTTTGTGTCGGCATTTCCTCCTGGACATGGATCCTGCCTTAAGTGAGTTTTGTATATGCAGTGAAACTCCCTTGAAGAAAACTAATATTTCAGTGCAAACCACTCACAATTGGAGAGAGCTTCTGGGTTTGGGATAGGGCTTGTGCCTACTTCTCTCTGCCCTGGGACCCCATCTGGCTTATACCTGTGCAGCTTTTCTGCATGCCGCCACCAGAGTCTCTGTGAGGAGATCATATGCGTGCATATCAGCCCCATCATGTTTAGAAGGTCCTGTTTCCTTGATGTCTTCCATCTCAACTCTCTTAGACTCTTTCTGCCTCCTCTTCTGCAGAGTTCCCTGAGTCCTGAGGGAAGGGAGGGCCTTAATGAGCACACCGCACCTGTAACTGAGTGTTCCAAGTTTGTTTTTTGTTTCTGAGACAGTGTCTCACTATATAGCTATAACCAGCACAGAACTTTCTATGTCAACTTGGCTGGTCCTGAACTCATAGGAATCTGTCTGTCTTTCTCTCTCAAGTGCTGAGATTAAAGATATATGCCACTATGACCAGCCTGTAGAATTTTATATATAAATACCTGCAAATATTCTCTGTAATCCTCTAGGTAACCATAGACTTCATAGACTATATCACAAGTAAATGGGATAGAATAAATATGCATGTTCACATTAGCATAGCAAAAATGCTATATCTTTTTTTGAAATGAAAAAGGTTATATCATTTTCCCCATTCCCTTTCATTTTCCAATTCTTCTCCTGAACCCTAACTAGCCTTTTAAAAATTCATGGCCTCTCTTTATTTTTTATCTCATAATACAAACACACACACACACACATATGAGGATGAGTAGTAATTGTTTAGAAATGCATGGGGTGAATTGCTCTGGATACAGAAACAGACAATAATAACAAATGGAAATTATCCCTCACTTTAGTGTGTGTCTATGCTCTTGTAGTGAGGGATATGGTAGGAGAAGGAAAATATAGAGCTTGTTTACAAATGACACCCTAGTCCAGTGGGCACTGGGTATAGTATGAGATCAAAGAGCAAACAGTATCTTATGAGTCCATGATGAAGCAGAACCATAGAAAGTGACCAAAAAGACACTACTTCTGGTTAGGAACACAGACAACTACCAAGAGGAGCAGAATGGAAATTTACCAGCCTAGATAAGTTTTTTGTATAATAGTTATTTTAATACTAGAATTGGAGAAAGATATAAGACATTATCAGCTCCTGGTGGTTCAGAACTTCCTTTTGTTCAGTACCCTAGTTTTCCTTTCGACTGTATTTTTCTCTTACCATTTCTGGCTCTTTCAACTGTGCCCGTTACGACAGACAAGCAGCCCCTGCTTCACGTCTCATCCAGACCATATGGACAGTAAAACCTGGCAGCTGTTCAGAAGAAGCTGCGCAGTGAAATGTGTTCAGTGCTGTAGCAGAACCTGACTCATTTCTTCTCCTAGCAGCGCCTGGTTTTAAGACTTGACGTCTATTTATTAGTTAGCAGGCTGCTGAGGACAGCGTTTTGTGGCTTCGTTTCCTGGAAATGTAACAAGCTCAACACTCGACAATCCATCATAGCTTCACAAAAGAGGCAATGAAAAGCAGGCCTGTCTCCTGCACTTAAAATTGAGATTAGCCTGATTGGACTGCACAAGAGTCTTCTGGAACCAGCTTTGGTTGGTTTCAATGGACCCACATTTGTTCTGTTTGGGCACTTTTTCCTTATTGGTCTTTTGCTTGTTTATTTTCATTTCCTGTTTTGTTTTTGTGTACATGTGTGCATTTTTTATTGTTTACTTATTTTTAAGAGCATGAGAGAACAAACATAAGTTGAATAAGTAGGGATGTGGAAAGGATTTGAGAGGAATTGGGGGAGGAGAAAAAAGCATGATCTTAATATACTGTAGGAAAATAATTTTTCAGTAAAAAATAGTACAGATACTTTAGAGTATGCCAAAAACAATACCAATAACACAAAGCTATAAATGCTTTTTAAAATGAAAAGGACTGTTAGAGAAGATTTCAACAATTATTGTATTTATTTAATCAACCTCTGTTATGCCATAGCTACCAATGGTTTGAATATTTCTACTGATTATCTTCATGTAACATCATGTAGTAGTGAATAAAGAAATAAGATGATATTCCTGAAATTCTGCTAGTCATTGGCCCTTTACAATAGTCCTGATACTGGCAATGTGTGGAGGCTGGGCCAGGTGACATAGTAGGGTAGTATGAGGGAGGGCCTGGGGATGCAGGGCCCAGGAAATCAGTGAGAGGGAACAGCAGCCACTTCATGCCAGCAGAGCATTGCTTTCAGAGGTGCCTGAGTCAGTGCTGCCAGGCCAGCTCTGAAGAATATTAAGAAAGTATTGAAAATGGCATGGGAGGCAGTATTTATTTGTATGCTTATTTTTATTTCATGTCTGTGACTGTTTTACCTGTACAGTCAGTATATGCACTATGTCCCTACCTGATACCCATGGAGGCCCAATGAGGGTGACAGATTCCCAGTTGTTATCCATTGGGTGGGTGTTGGGGACTGAATTTGGGTCCTCTGTAAGAGCAGCCAGTGCTCTTGGCTTCCAAGCCATCTCTGATTGTACATGATGTGTTCCGAGTTTTCACAGTTATGATTAGCTTAAACCCTTAAAGCACAGTGAGGACTAACAAAACAATGAGCACGTTTATCCTAGAAACCATGGCCAGCAGCCTATTTTATAGTTAGCCCAATAAGGAATGATCTTGAGCTTCTTGTGTTGGTTTTAGTTTATTTCTGTTCTTCTACCACAATATGTCTGCCAACCTGGAAGTATTCTGGCACAGTGTGGTTCCATAAAAACCATTCGGCAATATGAGCTTCAAGGTTTGCAAACTGATCACCATGGATACATTCTTCCTCTTTTCCACCTGCTTTCCCTGCCCCTGCTCTCTATCCAACTCCTCCTTTCCCTATGGAAGAAAGACAACAGTTAATATTGTTTGATATTAAGGCATTTATTTGTATACTGTATGTATTAAGCTGGATGAAATAGCTGAATGTAAGCTCTGTTGTTCATTTCATTTCCTCAGGGGACTGGAGCTCAGTGATAAGAGGCAAAGGGGCTATCATGGATCCAGCACCCTAAGTCTTTTTTTTTATTTCCAACATGTTGCCTCTGAGTAAAGGAAGTTCCTCTTCTCTCTCTCTCTCTCTCTCTCTCTCTCTCTCTCTCTCTCTCTCTTTCTCTCTCTCTATCTCTTTGCTTCTGAAACCAAGGCATGTGCCTTTTAGGAAAGCATACTTCCAATCAGCTACATCTCCGGACATAAACATCTCTTTTTTATTTTATTCCATGGGTAATTCTTAACAATTTGTTACTCACTTGAACACTGTGAAACAAAGAGGAAATGAGAAATCAATACTAATATCAACCTAAATCCAACAAACTCTATCACTTCCTTACATGAAGAGAGAAACAACAAACAAGACACCAAAGCAAACAAAGCCAAAGCATGACCATGAGACGGGAGAAAGGACAAGAGGTGTCATGGCCGAGAGAAGCAGTGGAAGATCAGAGAAAATAATTACATTTGCATCTAAAAAATGCGAAGGAATGTTAAGGAATCACATGAGCGCTGATTATAAAATTGTTGTTAGGATGTTAAGGAGAAATCAGATAATAGTGGGCTGAGTGTGAGTTCAAGAACTAAGGAAGTGAGTCAGTGAGAAAGAACACAGATTGCCATATTTATGTAAAGAAATCCATCCATTTAGGACAAAAAGAGACCTTCACACTATGAAGAATACTCCAAGGAATTTTCCTTTTCCTCTCTAACACTTTTGGAATTGGAGAGCTAATCCTGTGCTCCACGGTACCCCAACATAGTTTTAGAAAGACTCATTCCTTCTTGATTACATCTAGACCAAATATCTCTTCCAATAGATTGATGATTATTTAGTATTATTTTTATTACTTTATATTTTATATTTAATTATATTATTTTATTATTTTAGTAGTTATGATTTTTTTAGTGGATTTATGATTTAGTCAATAGATTTAGAGTATAAATTAGAGTATAAAATGATAATTCTTTGCTCCAAGGATGGAATATTGTAAAGCAATAGTCCAACCTCCACTTTAACTATTTACCAAAGCATCCCTTTCCTGGAAAGCAAAACATGTAAACCAAGAGAACCCAAGGCAGAGAAGACAATTCTACAAGTCTCATGCTAACTATAACAATGAGAAGAATCATTCCCACCACTTGATTTTCAGACTTATGTTTCTTGATTATTGTGTTAATCATATAATGCAATGGTTACTAATTCAGAGTGTAACATATGTCATAAGACAAAATCACAGCCTGGAAGTGTGTTGGTTACTAATTGTTTATTAACATTTTCTAATATACATAATTCTATTCTTTCATTTAAGGTTCTTTGGAAAAAAGAGAAGGTATAGTAAATTCCCTAACTATGTAGATAGGTGCTGCTCACAGCCATATCTTAAGCTCAAGGATTTAAACATTTTAGTAAAAAAATAATGCTTTATGAGATGCTACAATGATGAATATCAATTTGTAGGTTCATTCATCGTAGTTCTGACAAAATGATTGCAAATTCAGAAGATGAATTATATTCAGATTAAGTACCCATTTCATTGAGGACAAAATCTCTAAGTCTCTAAACTTGCAATTATCTGTAATTGCATGAGTAGTTAATTTAAAGAAATTGTCCTATTGATAGAAGTTGCCTTACATTGATCCAGATATAACTTGTTCTGAATACCCTCTGTTCTATTACACCATGTCACCTTGGCTGTGATCTCATTAAACAAGATCTAGGTGACTAAGAAATACGGCACATGCAATTTGTGCATCCGATTACTGAGACTATTCTGCAGTGGGCTTCTTTTGGAAAAAAATGCATTTGGGGCACAAATGCCTTTTATATCTACTTAGGAGTTATATTCGATTCTCTTCTATACTTCAGTCTCATCCAGTCTTGTGCTTTTAAACTCTAATTATATACCCTAATCTTCTCTCTCTCTCTCTCTCTCTCTCTCTCTCTCTCTCTCTCTCTCTCTCTGTCTCTCTCTCTCTCTCTCTCACACACACACACACACACACAGACACAAAGGGGAGAGGGGAAGGGAGGAGAGGAAGAGGTGGAAGAGGGAAAGGGTGATGCTGAGATACTAGATATATCAAAATCAAACCAAAATTGGGAAATTTCTAAGACTCCGTGTAAGTCGTGCGGCTACACAAATGGTCCACTGGGACAATTGTGTGGTGACACCTGACTGATACTATCATGTGATGACCATAAGCTGCAATTTTTCTGATTTTTGTTAAAGAAAAACTCAAATATTCACAATAGCAGCAGCATAGCTATTCTCCACATACTCTATGCAACATTAAAAAGTTCTAAGGATGCATGAGCTCACATTTTGAACTGAGGAATCAGAGGACACTAAATATTACTGTCTCTCCATGTTCAGAGTCTATGCAACCCTCAGATGTTAAGGTAGTTATTTTCTCCATAGCAGAACCTTGTGTTTTCTCTCTTTATCCTATAGAGCTACTTCTGTGTTTTCCATATATTTCTTATAATACAAGTAGGATAGATGAGTTGTCTACTTTAGAAGTCTCTTTTTATTCATGGTTCCATCTGCATACAGGAAATGAATGGCAGGGGACTGGAAGAAAATGAGAGAGAAGGAGCATATGTCTATCCCAAATGTTCTCTTCTCTGTAGTGACAGTACAGGTTGTTGAGATGCTCGTCTGATGCTTTCCCTTCAAAGTCAAAGTGCCTCTGGGTTCAGTGGAGGCAAAAATCAATGATTTGTTGCTACAAGGCCAGAAGAGTGCTTTTCCTAGTTTATCTGTGCCCGCTACACTGTGCTGTAATTAGTCCTTTTGTTAAAATATGATATAATTTGTAATTCCATATAGATAACTAGGTGGTCACCAATCTTGCATGTTCTTAGAATCTATTAGCTTTTCTCAAAGATCACTGAGAGTCAAATGTCCCATTGGCCCTGATATTAGTTGTTAGAACTGGTTTTCGAAAGTAATGATGAGAAAACATAAGGAAAGAGGAAATATAAAATTATTTTGTAAAATAATGTCTTGGCAAATATTAAAATTTATTATAATTGAAATACTTTAAAATAGTTAAGCTTTCCAATGAAGGAAAATGGGTTCAACATCAAGGACAAATTCTACCACTGGGCAATGGCACACGCCTTTAATCCCTGTACTCGGGAAGCAGAGGCAGGCAGATCTCTGTGAGTTCAATGCCAGCCTGGTCTACAAGAGCTAGTTCCAGGACAGCTAGGACTATTACCCAGAGAATTCCTCAAAAGGAACAAGATCTATGAATAAGCGGACTATAATTAAAGATAAACAATGATGAATCAGTACAAAAACCTTCCTGTTCACTGAAAGAAACAAGAATGACTGTCTACACAAAAATTAATGTTTAATTTATGCTATGTTGCAAACCTCTCGTTTATTTCAATTAAAGACAAACACTAAAATCAAAATTTTAGAATATTTAAAAGCACCTATAGGAAACTAGTAACTTGTTTAATGAATGATTTAATAAGAACATAAACAAAAATACAAAAAACAGTTTCCAATACAATAATTTAAACATTTGCATTATGAGTGACGAAGTTTAAATACAAACAAAAACTGGATAAAATGCAATTGCACAATATTTAATTGAAAGATAGACTATCCATAAGGAATTGACACCTCCTAATCATGAAGATAAAAATAGATTTAATAGAAAAAAGTAAAAATCTTAGACAATATTCATCTAATCTGACACAAAGTTCAGCTAATGTAAAAATATAGTTTTAAAACAGAAAGACACTGTTTAACAATTTACTGTAAGATTTATTTATTTATTTATTTATTTATTTTGGGTTTTCAAGACATGGTTTCTCTGTATAACCATCCTTGCTGTCCTGAAACTAGCTCTGTAGACCATGTTAACCTCGAACTCACAATGATCTGTCGGCTTCTGCTTCCTGAGAACTGGGATTAAAGGTGTGTGCCACTGCCTGGCTAACATTTTTGACATTTTTAAATATGAAAATACAGGATTTTTAAAAAGGCTTTAGGAGCCAGTAATTCACATTGCTACACAAGCCTTGAATCTGTCACATTAGAGAGTACTTAGGAATGTGTATAACTAAGTCAGAAAATATAAAGTATATCTATGTGCATATTTATAACAAATTGCCACCAAGTAAATCTTCTTCTTTAAGAAACACATCTGGATAAAAAAGACATGACTAGGATATTTGCGAGGTCGTTATTGATAATAGTAAATATTGGAAATGGAAAAATAAATTAAGGTTTGTGCATAGACTGGAAAAACTGTATAGCAATAAAAATTGATGATCTGAGTGTAACAGATCAACTTGGGTATATCTAGAAAGTAACCTGAGTAAAACTAGAAAATACAAAAATGCAAATTATAATTTTTGTGGATGAAAAAAGCACATATTGCAACACAGACTGCTTCTGGCTGCACAGAATGTGGATGCAGAAAAACTGAAATATGTCAGGAATTGGATGGAAATAAAGACTTTAATTATATTTATAAACTTTACTTTTATATAAAAATATTCTAAACCCAAATGTTAAATATTTATATTAGAAGAGGTAGGACTGACTTAGCTATTTTACTTTTGTGAGGTTTTTTTTGAGTCCTAATTTTCATTTTAATATCAGCATCCTATGATTTTCTATGAAAGCTGTAATATAGAATATTAACACAATCAGATTTTTTCCTTAGTATTCAGCTTTCTTCTTATTTTGATCTGGATTTAAGTTTTAAATGACTATTATAAATAAACTTGACTGCTTACCAGAATCTCATGTACATAACAGAGAAACCATCTTTCCATCCTGGAAAGTTGAGAAAGACTTTGGACACTCTTTGGTACTTCTCATTGTCCTGACTCTCTTTCAAGGGCACCCAGCATTCAGAAATAGCCAAAAAGTAGAGATATGAAGTTCTGCTGTTGTTCATGCCTGCCCTTTCTGCAGTGAGTTGATGAAGTTTTTATTTATTTTTTAAAAACACTATTTTTCTCATTTTACATACCAAATTTATTTCCCATCCCTCCCCTTCCTGCTCCAACTACCTTCCTTTCCCACTCCCACCCCAATCCCACCTCTGCATCCACTCTTCAGAGAGGGTAAGGCTTCCCATGGGGAGTCAACAAAGTCTAGCCCATTGCTTTGAGGCAGGACCAAGACTCTCCCTACTATATCTAGGCTGAGAAAGGTATCCCTCCAGAAAGAATGAGTTCCAAAAAGCCAGAACAAACAGTAAGAATAAGTCCTGGTCTCACTGGCAGTGACCCCACAGTCTGTCCCAGCCATACAACTGTAACCCGCTTTTAGAGGGCCTAGTGAGCCTATGCTGGTTCCCTTGTTGTCAGGTGGAGTTAGAAGGCTTCCATTAACTCAGGTAAGCTGTTTCAGTGGGTATCACCATCATGGTCTTGACCTCTGCTCGTATTCTCACTCCTCTCTTTCTTTAACTGGACTTTGGGAGCTCAACCCAATGCCTGCTGTGGTTCTCTAGATCTGCTCCCATCAGTTGCTAGGTTCTATGGTGATATTTAAGATAGTAATCAGTCTGACTACAAGGAAAGGCCAGTTCGGGCATCCTCTCCATTATTGCTTAGGGTCTTAGCTGAGGTCATCCTTGTGGATTCCTGCAAATTTCTCTAGTGCTGAGTTTCTTGCTAGACCCATAATGCCTCCCTCAATCACGATCAATTAGGTTCCGTTTCTTGCTTCCTCAGACAAGACCATCCATAGGTATAAATTTGCTGGAGTCTACCTCCTGATTTTCCACTGTATATCACAACTGGATGTTCACACACACACTCTCACACACACACAAACATATACACACACATACAAACATACACACAATCAAGGTAATACTCTTACATTTCTGTACACACTCAAAAAGCTTGCCTTCCCCTTCTCTAGTGTGGAAAGCTGGAAAGTTAATGCTTCAGCTGACATACTAATGAAGTTGCCTAAGCTCACCCATAAAACTTGAACTCCCTGGTGGGATTTTCTGCTATGGACTCTACCAGCAATTTAATGATGTTTACTTTGACATAACCACTACTAAATGGAATTGCATCGTGAATCAGAATTTGTTTATCCTTATTGCATAGATCAGAGACCTGAGGCTCAGGTTGACTAAGTGACATGCCCAGTGTAGCACAGTGAGATCAGGAAGAAACATTTCTCCTTATTTAAAATGTTACTTACGTTTAAGAGACCAAGCAGATGGCTAGAAGTCCAGATAGGCAGCCTGCTCACCAAACTCCCCGACTCTCTAGCTCTCTTGGTGTCTGCCCACACCACCACCAGTCCCAGGTCCTCCTAGTCTCTGCCCCTGCCTCCAACCGGAGTGGAGACTCCCTGCTCTACCAGACATCACACCTGCTGCCAAAGACCAGCTCTCAGCTAGAGTGGAGACTCACTGTTCTACCGCAGGCCTCCATGACCAGAAGACCAGAGAAGAAACAGAAACTAAGGAACAAAACACCCATTCAACAAAGAAAAACACAGAAATCAGCAATTAGATTTAAATAAATAACCACCCTAGTCCCAGATGCCTAGATGCCATAGTAAGAACACAATCAACAACTTCCAAGGTAATATGTGACCTCCAGAATCCAGCTATTCTAGCACGGCAAACCTTGAGAATTCCAACACAGCAAAAGTACAAGAAAAAGACCTTAAACTAACTTTATGAAGATGATTGATGTCCTTAACAAGGAAATAAATACACCCCTTAAAGAAATTCAGGAAAACACAGTCCACTAGAATAAATTAATGAATCCCTTAAAGAAAGCCAAAAAAAAATTAACAAGCAGTTTAAGCAAACAAATACAACTATTCAAAACCTGAAAATGAAAATAATAAAGGAAACACAAACATATGGATTTCTGGAAATGAAAAATCTAGGTAAGTGAACAGGAACTATAGACACAAGTATCACCAATAGAATAGAAGAGATGGAAGAGAGAATTCAAACAAGATAACATAGAGGAAAGAGATACATGGGTAAAAGACAATATTAAATCTAAAAATTTCATGACACAAAACATACAGGAAATCTGGGACAACACGAAAAGGCCAAGCATAAGAATAATAGGAGTAGAAGAAGGAGAGGAATCCCAGCTCAAAAGTGCAGAAAATATTTCCAAGACAATCACAGAAGAAAATTTTTCTAACCTAAAGGAAGTGATTCCTATAAAGGTACAAGAAGTTTACAGAATGCCAAATAGATTGGATCAGAAAAAGTCTCCTCACCATATAATAATCAAAACACTAAAGTTAAGAACAGAAAAAGAACATTACAAGCTGCAAAAGGAAAAAATTAACACATAAAGGCAGACCTATTAGAATCACATCTGACCTCTCAACAGACCCCCAAAGCCAGAAGGGCCTGGACAGATGTGCTGCAAATTTTAAGAGGCCACAGATTCCAACCCAGACTACGATACCCATGAAAACTTTCAACCACCACACGTAGAGAAAACAAGATATTCTATGATAAAATCAAATTTGAACAATATCTATCTATAAATCTGGCCCTACAGAAGGTACCAGAACGAAAAATCCAACCTACAGAGGTTAACTGCACCCATGAAAGCACAGGAAACATAGGAGCCACAGATGTTCAGGATACCAGGAGTACATGGGCCACCAAATCATCTAAATAGGCCTCATCGGTGCTCATGGAGACTGAAGTGATAATCATGGAGCCTACAGGGCTCTGTGCTAGGTCCTTTGCATGTCTCTTATGGTTGTTAACTTGTTTTTGTAGGACCCCTAATAGTGGGGGTGGAGGTGTCTCTGACTCTTTTGTTTGCTCTTAGTACCATTTTGTTCCTCTTGGGGTACCTCACCCAGCCTTGATATGAGTGTTTGCAGCTAGTCTTATTGTATTCAGTGTTCAGCAGATATTCCTGGGAAGCCTTCTGTTTTCGGAAGGGAAATGGAGGAGGAGTGGATCTGGGGAAAAAGGGAGGTGGGATAAAGGGAATGGGACGGCAGTTGGGATGTATTGAAAACAAAGTATAAAAATAAATTTTACTTATTTTTCAGTGACACATAGTAATCTATTCATGTAGTGCCATCTGTTGATTTGGTACACATAACAAATTTGCTTGTTGTTATTTTAGGTGTTTGAATATTTGACTATATTTGTGTATGTGTACCAGGTACATGTCTCGTACCTTAAGGCAGAAAAGTATAGCAGGTCCTCTGAAGCTTCAGTTACAAACAGTGATAAGCTGCCCTGTGGGAACTTAACCCAGGTCCTCTGTAAGAGCAACAAATGTTTTTGGCAGCCCCATTTCTGTTGTTTAATTCTCAAATCCGGTTAGGCATATGTCTTAGCTAGTGTTTCTATTGCTGCAGTGAAAAAACATTACCAAAAAGTGAGTTGGGGAGCAAAGGGTTTATATGGTTTACACTTTCATATTGCTGCTCATCACTGAAGGAAGTCAGAATAGAAATTCAAACAAGGTAGGATCCTGGAGGCAGGAGCTGATGAAGGGGCCATGGAGGTGAGCTGCTTACTGGCTTTCTTCCCCTGGCTTCCTCAGCCTGCTTTCCTATAGAACCCAAGGCCAGCAGCCCAGGAATGGCACTGCCCATCATGGGCTGGGTCCTCTGCCATTGATCACTAACTGAGAAAATGCCTTACAACTGGATCTCATGTAGGCATTTCCTCAACTGGGGCGCCTTCCTTTCTGGTGACTCTAGTTTGTGTCAGGTTGACATAAAACAAGCCAGGACAGCCTACATATGTTCTCAAAAATGTGTTATTTCTCCCTGTTATGAAAATTTGTAATTCTCCTGTTTTTTAATGAACAGAAGATACTATGGTTGTAAGTTGGTCCATAGCACTGAGATTCAGGGAGAAGGCAAGTTTTGTTCTGGAGTTCTATTGCTCATAGGAAGATTTTTTTATAGCCCCATCTTCCAGCCTTCTACATCTTGGAAGCCTACACCACCCTCCAGTACTGACCTAAAACCATAGCCATGGTCTGATCCCAGAACCATTTTGTCAGACAAAGATATCAGGTAGATGGTTGGAAAAGTGGCAGCTTCATGAAGTCTGAAAGACACTTCTTTATCAGTTTATCAGTGTTTTATGAAATACTTAAAGCACTAGACAAGGCCTGCCAATGTAAGAGAATCATGAACAACTATAGAGTAAAACCTTTTGATAATTCATTGAATGAATGTATGTTTTTTCAATGGTTAAACCACAAATGCTTTAAATGGAACAAAGACCAAAAGGCCCGTGTGAAAGGGATTCACCCCAAGTCCTCATCTGGACTCATCTTTTTGTTGTTCTTGTTTTATTTTGTTTTGTTTGTAAGGCTAGCTGCTATTTAATGTAGGCTCATTGTATTCATGGCAGGTCCACAATCCCTTAAGACATTTTAGTGTCTTTATAACCCCATCAGTAATTAGCCAGAGGAAATTCAACATCTGAAGCAAATTTTTCAGAGCATAACCTTATTCTTGGAAGAAAATTAGCTGCCCAAAAGATTTGGATGCCCCTTCTTTATATTTTAAAACTATCAAAGTTATTCTCAAGTAAAATATAATTAAATAAAATGATATAATTCAAGAAAAAGAATGCTCCCGTAAGCCCATTCCAATAAAGATAATTTCCTACTCTCTTTGAAGTCAAAACTCATACGCAAATTTTCTATGAGCAAAAGTTAAATAATAGCAAGCAGTTAAGGGGACATTCTGAAAGACTAGTGTTTCAAAGTGGCTATATGGTAATGATTTCTACTTAATAAGCCAGATTCCTGTAGATTTTTATAAATGCAATTCATTGAGTAGACAGGATGTTCTATTCATATAGGAAAAAGAGTTAAATGAAACAGATGAATTTAGTTCCTCCTACTTAATAAAAATAATTACAGTCATGTGGCCAGTGATAGGCGCAGGAGGAATAGAAAGGCAAATTCTTGCTTTTTTAGTGTATATTTTTCCCCTTGAGATGATAAGACATTCAAGCACAATGGATTACCAAATTTAATTTTCTTTGATAAGCAAAAAGAAAGAATTGAAGATAGACGTTTCTCAGTTAGCCTGTGTGTGTTCTTAGTCCAGAAGCTCCTACATCCTTACTCCTTAGCACATGAGTGAGTCTCAGCATTCACCTTGCCAAGGTGTTTCCACGCAGTTTTCCCTAGCACTATCCAAAGAGCTGGAATTCAACCCAACACAGAAAGCTCTGACCTCTTGCTCTCTACCCGAGAGGTGTCATAAACTAATGACCTTATATTTTATAAAATACACACAAGTCCCTCTCATATTCTGCATGTATTGCATGTTCTAAGGCTTGTATATTCAATAGTAGATGCTTTCTACATTACTCAAAGCACTTAACTCAATGAAGATAATTGGTCAATTTTAAAAAATTGTAATTAATCCCCCCTTCATCTCCCTCTCTCAATTTTTCTTCCCTCCATCTCTCCTTCTTTCCCTTCCATATAAATGTTAATCAGTATTTCTAATATGAAGTGAATGAAATTACTGAATGAAAATGAATTTATTAGTTGAATGAAAATGAATTCATAGTTAAGAGTCTATATGAGTATAATAAATCTAAGCAAACAATCTATAACAAAGATGTGAAAATTTATTTGAATTTATGTGCAAATATAATATAGGCTTTCTGAAGCTAACTGCTTACAGTGCTCAGTATTATTCTCCACATCTTCTCTTGTCCAAAATTTCTTAGCTTTTGAAATTGTTTCTTCCAATACTTCTCTTCAATGCTGGAGTTTTGGTGGAAACTACCTTCCATTTAAAAAGTAAACTCTTTTACCTCTGATACATGTGTTGAAGTCATAGCTCACTCTTGCTACTAACACCTACAAACGAGGAATCAATTCTTGGGAGTAGACATGACTTATTCCCGACATCGCAGTAGGTAATGGTGGCTACAAGCAACATGAGCAGTGGAGCCAGAAGTGATTTCTCCTTTTTCAATTCTTTGGAAGCCTTGTCAGCCCACCTAGGATTCCCTTTCTCACTCCTTAGGGCAGGTCGCTCAGTACAGAGAGCATCTCCTCATTCATCTCTGCTGTCAACTGCCCTAAAGCAGATGTGTCCTGGACAAATCTGTACATAATTGGGTATTTCTTGTCTTACAGTTTTGACCTTTATGCTTCCCACTCCCTGCACCACAGGTGGATCCTGAGCAGCACTTCGAATAAAAGTCTTGCCATTAATGTTCTGTATCAGTTAAGGGAACCTAGTGACACATCATGATTGTTTCCTGATTGTTGCAATTTAGTGTTTAATCTACTGGAAGGGATTACATCATTAATATGTTCCCCATCTGAAGCATTATTACAATTCTTGTTTTTAAACTAACAAATGTATTTTATAGCAAGTGGAAGAGAGAGAAAATTCTCACAAATAAATTCTGATTGTTGTCTCCTTTCTTGTGAATTTTTTTAAAGATAAAATTGCCCCACCTAAAAAGTTCTTTCCCTATAGCTGCTTGATCTGGTATCTGCTATTCTTGATCTGGTATCTGCTTGATCTGGTTTCTGCTATTCTGCTATTCCTGGCTGGCCCCTGGCTTAAGTTATACTGCACTGAGACTATCATTTTAAAAAAACCCAAAATATTTAACTTTTGTGGGTAAAATCATCATGAAAAAATTGAAACTCACTTCAATACATAAAAGAAGACATTAAAAACTAGTGCTAAGACAAATGAGAGAAGTCCAAGGTCACAGGAGCCTTTTCCATCCCTACTATGGACCTTGTAAGCCTGGTTTATAGTGGGACTGAAATCAACAGCAATCAATAATAACCCTAATAGTGTGGCCCTATTTCTGCAAAACTATGTCCATAAATTTTCACTTAATGGAATTGAACAGAAAGCAGTTTGAAAGCATTCATAGCAAACTCTCTGTCATGTAGGGACACAGTGAAAGAAGCCTTCCTAATCACCAGATCTCAAGGTTAAGGAGACAAGGCAAACTGTCTGCCTTTGTGTTTCTGCTGGTCCTAAAAGCTAGCACTATGCTACACAGACACTCATGGAAAAGTGAAAAACAAGGGTAGAAACCAGCAAAGGCTGGCCCCAGGAATAGCAGACAGAGCATACATGGAGCAAACTGAAAATGTATCCAAGAAAAAAAGAAAAATAGGCCTTTTCTCTTGCTTGAAATAAATAGAATGAAACAACAAAATAAGAGTATGCACACAATGGCTTGTGCTCAGTAATGTGTCTCTTATTGCCCACATAGTCCATTGCTGACACACTTCTCTTTGATTCTGTATTCCAGGCAATTGGTTCCAGTTAAAAACAGTAGGATATAAAAACAACATAAAGGGTCATATTAAGCAGGATGATCCAAACACTAGACGGAAAAGGTGCCAATGCTTATATTATATTACCACCAGAGATCTCTGAAGACTTTACCTCCATGATCCTCACAAAAATGATGTGGTACACTGAACTGTTTTCTGTTATGTGCTGACAGTCTTAAATAATGATTACGCTGAGAAGGCACATAATGTCAGAGGAAGAAGTGCTGTTTCCGGAGCTGATCTGGGCTTTCTCTGGTGACATCTCCTGTTGACAGTTTGGCTGACTATACTCAAGGAGTGTTCTTATACCTGAACTTCAGGGACTCAAGGAAGAGTCACCGTTCAAGGCTATGAGCTGCTTATCACCCCTTCTTCTTTCACATCAGACCTGCCACTCTTAGCTTTCTGTGGAGAGAACATCAAAAGACAATTGTGCATGCCCATACTAAAACTGACTTAGATACCTAGCCCCCCTTTACATGGAAGAGCAAACCTGAGGCATTCAGTTTGTCATGGTGCAGAATGTTGAAAGATAAAAGCTGTCTGGTTCTCAGTTATCACCAAAACAGATAAATTGCAACTGACTGATGCAGGAGTGTCAGAAGTCTCAAAAGTGCTGGGCTGTTTATATTTTCTGCAATGTTTTTAACAGTAAATTAGAAAAGATACTGTACAGCATTAGAACTGACAGAATATAGAAACTGGTATCAATAAAATGACTTAGAAATGGAAGGAAGACTCAGCTTTAAACATCAAGTCCAAATTGATCTGTAGACAGAGAAAGACTCCTTCCTAGAGAAATAAAATACAGCCAAAAGCTCATTGATAGAGACAAAAGATAAACTTGGCAAACTCATTACAGTGCCTGTGAAGCTGTCTGATAAACTGCAGGACAGACACAAAGCTTTTTGTTAAAAGAGCAGTCTGAGATCTTGCACTCCATCTGCCAGTTGCTGTCTACAAGAACATCCCTTAAGAAGACATGTTCAAGGCACATGGAAATGAAGGAACGAGTTAGTGTATGAGACAGACAACTTTGGATCAGTCAAATGCATCACCTGGAATGTCTCCAATTTGTCTTATGCTAACTCCCGACAATGGGGCAAATATCTTCAACCAATGGTTTTGAAAAGATCAACATTTGGTAGAATCAAAACTTAGCTAACCAAAGATCGCCTGAGTAAATTGGGAGCATGGGGACCATGGGAGAAGGTAGAAGGGGGGAGGGGAAGGGAGAGGGGAAACAATTATTAAAATTGTTTAAATAAAAACAATTTAAAAAATCCTCCATATCTCTGAATGACAGGTGTAGTGGCATTGCATTTGTATTTTATTAAATAAAACTTACCTGAGGATCAGAAATGTAAAACAGCCACACTGGTTATAGACCAGGAATAAGTAACACAAACCTTTAATTCCAGTAGCAACATTAGTTGCCATAGAAACCTGGTGGTGTATGCCTTTAATCCCAGCCCTAGAGAGCATTATAAAATGGGAGGAGACAGTTCTCAGACACAGTCTCTTTCTGAGACTCCTGAAGGCAGGATCACTGTTTTCCAACTGAGGTTGAGGTAAGAGCCAGCGGCTGACTGCTTTGCTTTTCAGGGCTTCATGAACCCTGGTTTCTCTCTCCAAGTTTTTAGTAATTGCACTTCAGATAGGTCTGGATGGGCCAAGCCAGTGTCAAAGATATTGCTCATTGATTGCCAGAACAGGAATCTTTTCCTGGTTGGCTCAAAGAGACCTTGAATATTTTGCCTCCTTCGGAGCATTTGGGTCTGTATGTGGGATCAAAATATTCAGGTTTATAGATTTAGTACTATCTTAGTTAGGGCTTCTATTTCTATGAAAAGACACCATTACCACACCAACTCTTATAAAGGAAAACATTTAATCAGGGCTGGTTTACAGTTTTAGGGGTTCAGTCTACTATCATCATGGCAGGAAACGTGGTGGCATGGAGGCAGACAAAGTGCTGGTGTGGGAGCTGAGTTCTACATCCAGATCACAGGCAACAGGAAGAAGACTGTCAGCTGGTTTTGGCTTCTGAAATCTCAAAGCCCACGCCATAGTTGGTGTAGGAGGTCCTTCTTTTTATGTGTTGCTTTCATTGGTTGAATAAAGAAACTTCCTTGGCCTTTTGATAGGGCAGAACTTAGATAGGTGGAGTAGACAGAACAGAATGCTGGGAAGAAGGCAGTGTGGCAGACGCCATGAAGCTCCTGTTTGAGACTGACGCTGGTTAGAATCTTTCCCGGTAAGCCATGACCTCGTGGTGTTGCACAGATTGGTAGAAATGGGTTAGATCAGGATGTGAGAGTTGGCCAAGAAGAGGCTAGATATAATGGGCCAGGCAGTAATTTAATTAATACAATTTTTGTGTGGTTATTTTGGGTGTAAGATAGCTGGGCGGCCGGGACCAAAAGCAAGCCCACTCCTTCTACAACACCTAGTGAAACACGTCCACCAACATGTCAACACCCCTCATAGTGCTACTTTCTATGAGTCTATGGGGGTCATTTTTATTCCAACCACCACAAGCTCTAAAATGATTCCAAATCTTCTTGTTTAGGAAGATTCGCCTCAAACTATTTCCAGTTTTGGAGCTGGAAATTACATGCTTAGTGATTCCAAACAAAATAGCTACTTTGTAATAGAGAGAGATCTGTGGCCATGGGGATGCTCTGCCATGTTCATCATGAGGACCAGCAGCCTGCAGCTGAGTTCTCTTTAGTTTCTTGTTGTCACAGTTTGAGTGAATAACAGAGCACTAAAGACGTCACACGGGAAGTGAAGAGAAATATTTTCCTGTGGCACTCCTGTCTACCTGGTGACGCTTTCAGAATTGTAACATAAGCTGAGCCCCTTCCTTACTCCCAGACACCCTGCAACAGACTCATTCGAAGCAACTATCCTGATACTCTCCAATATCTCCAAGATATTCAAATTGTTTTTCAAATTATGGTAACTCTCCTGCTTCAGCTGTGGTAACCAGCATCTGCCACATATCTGGCTCCCTCTTCCTCTTAAAGGACCATTGATATTAGAATCTTAAAGCTCTTCTTTCCTACTCGTGGCTCCTTCATCTTTATCTCAGGGCATCACTCCATTAAGTACCTTGCACATCAAAAGTTTCCTTGATAATAACATCTTTAGGGAATTGAGGTAGCAAGAACTTATATCCAAAAATTAAAAATGACTGTCAGACTTTGATTTGACTATCTACGGAGTCTACTTATGAAAAAGTAAGGAGTACTTTATCAAAATGTTTGAGAAGAGTTAATAACACATAGCAGAACATTCTGGTTTTAAGCCACATGAGATTTCAATAATTTTTATATTTCAACAGGGTCCTAACTAGAAGGCAAAACTCATTGTACTTCCTTGAGGCATCTAATAACGTCACAGGGGAATCTGTTTTGGTCCATGCATGTTATGAAGGACATCAAAGGATATTCAGAAGGATGTATGGGAAATATGTATTATGCAGAGTTGGAGAAGACTGGGCAAAGGCCCAGATGGGTAAAGCATTTGTCCCCTGGGATACTTACAAATTATTGGCCATGTACCAGCAGTGAATAAAGCACATTAAATACAGTATGCATATAAATACAAAGCCAAGATGTAATCCATCTGACAAGTCTACAAAAAAGATGACATTCCTTTTGCCAAGCATGAAATAGTCTAAGCTTGAACTGTTGGCTTAATTTGACAAGTAGTGTAGATTGTAAAGAGCCAGCACCTAAATGAAGTTCTGAGCTGGGTGGTGGTGGCTCATACCTTTAATCCCAGCACTTGGGAGGGAGAGGTAGGCGGATCTCTGAGAGTGTGAGGCCTTCCTGGGGTACAAGAGCTAGTTCCAGGACAGACTCCAAAGCTACAAAGAAACACTGTCTCAAAAAAACCCAGAAAAAATAAAATAAATGAATTTCTGTAATTCACCAAGCTCTTGGAAAACTGCAACCTTCATTTTTCTGTCCTTGGAGAATGATATCAAATTCCATGTCTTAAGTTTCAGTGAGCAATATGACTAGGGAGACACAGGTTCCTTCTATAATGTAAATCACTATTTTCCCAATCAGTCTTAGCCATAGTTTGATACCCAAGAATGCAGAAGAAGAAGGACGTGTTTGTTGTCGGTTCTCCAGAACCTCCATGAACGTCTTGGTGAAGGGGTTGTTTGTGGGCAGAGCAAGCAGCGGGCTAGTGGAGGTAGGTTGGGTGAAGAGATCACATCTCCCCTGAAACACTGCATCTCAGAAGACAGAGACACACTCTCATCAGCACAGTGTGGACTGGTCTTGATTTCAGTTATAACTGTGGTGTCTTTACCAATGAAATGCAGAAGACTTTTCGTGTTGTTAAAATTCTAACTAACTAAGAACTGTAGTCTTTTGACATTCTTTACAAAACGTTATCTAATGTGGCAATATCTCAAATCAGTTTTTGCTCACTCACAGCCTAGGCATTCAAAATAGCAAGTCTATTAGAGCAGCACAGCCAGTAGATATTTCTGGGAGAATTCTTTCTGCTTTAACAGCCCTGAAATAATTGTGCCACTGCTCTCTATAAAAGCATCATTGCCAATTTTCCTTTTATGTTATATTTATGCCTCTTTGTCTTAATTTTCCATTTCTTTCTTGTTTTGTGAACCTATCTCCCTTTGAAATAGCTTCATTGCAGTCTCTCTTATAGGTTTTCCTCTCAGAACACAGACTATGGTACTTGGTATAACAAATAAGCAAAGAAAATATTTGTGATGGAATTCTAGAAATAAATCTCTCAAGAGCATTTACTGTCAGTTATTGTCCCTGATACACCCAGAGTCCCAACTACCACAACATATTTGGAGAATACAGGGGTGAGAGAAAGGAGAGAAGGCTGAACATTAGGTCATCCTGGAGTACTGGAACCTAAACAGTGTGGGTCAGTGGTAACTGAGAAGACTTTGAAATTGACTGGATTTTGCAAACTGTCTTGGAAGCATTAAACAGAACAAAAATACAAGGTCCAACTACTAACCCAGGGCTCTAACATCCCATAAACTTTCATGGTAATATTCAAACATCCCCTATAGTCTTAGGGCAAAGAATGAAAAAAAAAAAAGAAGGCCAGGATTGGATCACAAGAGGTATATGGAGAATCAATATGTAATTTGAAAATGCATTATTTACTAGACCAAGGTCCCTTATAAGAATTAATGGCTCTTGGAGGTTGGGGATAGAAGAATATAACTGTCTCCACATTGAACAGAGGTACAAGCAAAATTCTCCTTTGACCTATCGTTTCCAGCAGCATAGCCCAAGAAGATGTGTGATATAGATATTATCCTCACTGCACTGGAGAGAAAATCAAAGGCAGTCTTCCACCAAGGCATCTTCTACAGAAACTGGAGCTGTAATTTGGTTACTGCAAGAAAACGAAATTCTGATTGTAAATGCTATTCCAGGTGCCCTCTAGGGCTAATAGGAGAGTATGTCTGAAGTGTTCAGATCATGAGGTGCTCTTTTGTACTGGAGTGCCTGATGATAACTGTGAATAGAAAATTCCAGCAGCAATAAACCAAAAGAGCAAAGCAAGTAAGAAGACAGACTCAGATATGAAGGTCTGGGATGTGGGAGGTCCTTCTGTATATGTGCTACTTTTATTGGTTAATGAATAAATCTGCTTTGGCCTATGGCATGGACGAATATAGCCAGACTGGAGGAGATAGAGTAGGCAGAGTCAGAGAGATGTGATGTAGCTGCCTAAGGAGAGAGATGCCAGAAGAGAACCTTACTAGGTTAGCCAAAGCCTTGTGGTGATACAGAGATTAATAGAAATGGGATAATTTAAGATGTAAGAGTTAATAAGAAGTCTGAGCCATTGGCCAAACAGTGTTGAAGTTAATATAGTTTCTGTGTGACTCTTTGAGTCTGAATGGCTCAGAAATGAATGAGCAATCTCCTTTTACAGGTATGGAATACTCACTGGGTGAGCAGCTTTGCTTTGCAGAACTATTGAATGAGCAGGAGAAATTTAACAACACTAGATGAAGAGGAGGATAATAGAGGTTTTGACAGCATGCATGCTAATGCTTATTTCACTACCCCCCCCCTTAAATAAGCTTTGGGATAAGAACTGCACCGTCTTCACTTTGAAAGGAGCTTAAACAAACAACCTATGTTGGGGCAGATGTCACTTGGCATATGGCATCTTCAGCCTCGCCCGTGGTGACAGGTGATTTCAGATATATAAAACTCATCTCCCCTTGCTGTACCATGCATAAGCACAGCTTGTGTCAATACCTGTGCTTCATAGCTTTCACGGATGCCCATAAGAATGGCTATGTTCATCTGCACAAGCAGCCTGAAACAAACACCCTTGGTGGTGACCTTCAACCAGCAGGAGTAGAGTCAGTGAGAAAGAAACCCTGAAGTCATGATGGCATTGCTGGGATGGACTCTGTTAATCTCTCAGCAGTTCTGGATGAACTGAGCTCAACAGCCTTTAGCAGTGGTAGCAATCATGTTCGCTTATATTGGCTTCTCTCTTTTCTCGGTCCTTTTCTCCCTCTCTAACTTCTGATTTTCAAGATCCCCTCTCAGACAAACTTCTTGCCCTGGAGCTTCTTTGCAGGCTCTGCTTTTAGTGGAAACTAAACTAAAACGCATAAAATGGGAATCTCACTTTCTTCCTCCCAACTCACCGCTTCGACAGACATGCTCCCTCCTGCTGGAACGCTAGGCAGATAACACTCAAGAGAAAGAATATTTATTATTTAGAGCACCTGAGGTATGTGTCTCAGTTAGTTGCCAGATTGCAGATTTCTATGGCTTATCAGAATCTTTACCATAAACTATGCCAAAAATCAACCATCACAGTCAGACAAGTCATTGCTATGGAAACTTTAACATTTACTCAGATAAACTTTTATAAAAAAAAAAATCCACTCCTGAGCAAAATTAAAAGCCTTGAAGGAAGTGTACGTCACAGATGTATGAATTTTCACCTTTCAGAGACCCATCCCCATCTCTGGCCATAATTAACACCACTTTAGGAGCATTCCAAGTTGTCCCTGGTGAGCTGTCTGTTGCTAGTTTTAATCACCATGTTTTAAGAAATATAAAGTACAAGAGTGTCTAAAGGCTTAGATCAACGAGTCATGAAGAAGCCAATTGGCATGCCTAGACTCCAGGGCCTGGTGCAGCATGGGGAACGTTGATGGGTGCTCTCTTAGGCAAAGCAGTGGTTAGCATTTTCCAACCACAAGTTACTGAATTGTTTTGTGATGCTCTATACCCAGTGTTTGAACTATGATCTTGTTCTTATTGTGTTTAAGTTCAAAAGATTCAAACTCTAATGCCTCTCACAAAGTTGCTCTTTTCCCCTTTACATGATTACTTGCTGTGCACTAAATGCAAATGGTGTCAATGAGTCCTTTGAATGGATGATTTGTCCCTGCACTGATGGGAGTTCTTATCCGTGTCTTTGAAGTTACCAAAACCTCTAAAGAGTATTTGCTAATCCTTGTTTAAAATAGAGGAAAGTGAAGTTGTGGACCCTACGTGAGTTGGCAGAGATCGAATAGAACTGCCACCTTGTTCCGTGTCTGTGGCAATCTACAATGAAAGTGCCAGTCTCTCTGTGAGCATAGCTTCTCATTTACACACATTTCCAAAGACTAGCTTTGAGGACTACTGTGAGTTGCCAACGTGACAACATCTGGAATTAACAAAAGTCCAAAGCTGGAGGCTTCACTTGTAAGGAATTTTTGCTTAGTTTGAAGTAGGAAGGTCACTTCTAATCTGGATCTTTGAGGTAGGAAGATCTTTTGAGAAGGTAAAAGGCATGCCTTTAACCTGGATCATGCAGGAAGACACAGCTTTAATCCACATCTTGAATCAGGAAGACACATCATTTGTCTGTACCACTGGTGACTGATATACAGACATGGAAGGGAAGAAGGAAGCTTTGGCTCTTTCCCAGCTTGTTCTCACTTTCCTAACAATTTCATTCCTTCACTGTCATTGGAGCCTACACTTCAGGACTGCAGTGTCCACTAAAGACAAGCTGAGACATCCAGCCTTGTGGACTGAGCAACTTCTGTCTTCTTGGACTTTCCATTCATAACTATCCATTCTGGGATTAGCTGGACTACAGCCTGTAGGTCATTCTAACAAATCCCATATATTAATATATGATTTCCCATGTATAAAATTATAAAGTGCCTATATATTTATACATTTTCTTTCTAGATATAGATGTTATATAATTATATATGCATATATATTAATTCTATAAATTCTGTTACTCTACATACTCCTGAGGAAAATATGAGTGTAAGGAATTCATTCTTTATGTACTACAAAAGTCCCCACAAAATGTGATGAAAAATGGCTATGTTATTACATTATACTTTCACATAGACATAATTCTAAGAATTTTAGGTAAACCTGTATCCCTGGATAGAGTTTCTTAACTGAGATTAGTTAGTAAAGTGATGACATGTTTAAAATAAGAGAACTATAATAATGTGTGTAAATTTTTATAATTTTTAAACAAAACATTCACATAGCTGATTTAAATAGAACAATCAAAAAAAAGAAAAATCTTGAAGTGTATTTTTTAAAAATACAGATTTCAAGATCTCTATCAATGGCATAATCAAAATGTTTTAAAGTATAACACCCAAGGTTGATGTTTTCAAAGAAACTCCCTCTTCCTATCTATTGGTTATAACAGGTGATTTAGGAACTAAGTTATAACTTTGAATAAAGAAAACTGCATGTTGTATTTTTGGTTCATATGTGCTCAAGGTAGCAACCTTCAGGACATCTCAAGATGACTTGTTTTTCATTGATTGTTATGGAGAAATCTAGGATCGAGGTGATGGCTCAGAAGGTAAATCACTTGCCAGTTACGTATGAGAACTGGAGTTGGCATCTCCAGTACCCTAGTACAGATAAGTACAGTGATATATTTGTAATCTCAAAACTTTGGTGGCCAAAATAGAGTATCCATGGAGCAAGCTTGTTACATAGAGTGACTGAATTGGCAAGCTCTTGGTAGAGAGTGATTAAGGAAGACACTGTGCAAAACCTCTGGTGCACGTGTGAGCTCACACACACACACACTCACACACATAAATTCCTGTGCACTACACATGTGTACACATGCAAAAAATTCTGAAAGTAGAAAGTCAATAGCTTCTTGATTCTAAGCCATGTGTCCATGTATCCTTTGAACCTTTTCCTCACAATCACTTCTTAGTTAATACTTAAAACCTTGATGTTCTCCTCAAATAACACATCTCTGTTATATGGAGATATCTAAAGTCTACAGTAGCCTTAAAATGGTTTTATGTCTCTTCTACCAGTTTTTTTACTGAGCTTCCTACCTCTGATGCTACGTTCTATGATTGTACAGTGTGTGCTTTCTCTATTTCACAGAGCCTATAGGGATACCTTTTAGACCCATGTTTGGGAATTTTCTTCCTCAATATGTAGAGAGTCATAACCTTTCTCTTACTTCGGTTTTCTTTGTTAACAGCTAATCTTCAGTCTTCTTTTGTAGTAGGAGGCTGCTTGTTTGTTTCTGGCTGCTCAGCCCAGAAATGACCACACAAGAACTATATTATTTAAATCACTGCTTGGCCTATTAGCTCTAGCTTCTTATTGGCTAACTATTACATCTTAATTTAACCCATTTCTAGTAATATGTGTATCTCTATGAGTCTGTGGATTATTGGGTAAAGTTTCAGCGTCTGTCTCCAGCAGGGCTACATGAGATCTCACTGACTCTGCCTTCTTTCTCCCAGCATTCAGTTTAGTTTTCCCTGCCTAGCTAAGTTCTGCTTTGCTATAGGCCCAAGACAGTTTCTTTATTCATTAACCAATAAGAGCAACACATAGAGAGAAGGACCTCCCACACCATCCTTCTATTTTATATAGCTAACAACCTCTTTTGATACTTTCCTACTGAAGTCATCATTATATTTAAAGTATAAATCCAGGATTGACTATCCCAGTACACAGGTTCATAAAGAAGGTAGGTTCTCTAAGAATGTCTGAACTTTCTGTTATGATTCTTCCCTGATGAGCAGGGTATATAACCTTCTATTTACCTGGGCTAGGGCATTGGCCACCTTCTATTGGAGTGACATTCCTGAATGGTAAGGAGGATGCTGGTTGAGGTCAGCAGATTCAGGTCATAACAGTGTGAAAGTGCCATGTATAAAGAATCTTCAGGATTTATGGCTACATTGCTTACTGGAGAGACACTTACTATGAGGAAGGACTTGTACAGGAAATGAATGCCAACATCTAAGGGTCTTTTGGAAATACCTTCTACAAACTGTATTTGAGTGAAAACTAAAAATCCTGTCAGCTTGCTTCTTTTAATAAGATGCCATCATCCTTGACTGGAAACTACAGGTGTGGCCTTGTTGGAGAGTGTCACTGTAGGGGCAGGCTTTGAGATTTCTTCTGCTCAAGTTAGGCCTAGTTCACTTCCTTTTGCCTGAGGGACAAGATGTAGTAGTCTCAGTTTCTTTTCCAGCACCTTGTCTGCCTGCATGCCACAATGTCACACCATGAAATAATGGACTAAATCTCTAAAAGTGTAACCCAGTCACAATTTTTAAATGTTTTTCTTTATAAGGGTTTCTGTGCTCATGGTGCCTCTTCACAGCAATAAAACCCTAAAAAGATATTGACTGCCTTAGTTTGGTTTCTATTGCTATGAAAAGACACCATGACTATAACAGTCTTTAAAGGGAAAAGTGTTTCATTGGGGTGGGTTTACAATTCAGAGATTTATTCCACTATCAGCATGGTGGGGTGCATGACGGGGTGCAAACAGACAAGGTGCTAGAGAAAGAGCTGAGAGTTTTATGTCTGGATTGGCATGTATCAGGAAGACAAGATGACACTAGCCCTGACTTGAACATGTGAAACCTCAAAGCTTACCCCCAGTAACACACTTCCTTCAGCAAGACCACATCAACTCTAACAAGACACACCTCCCAATAGTACCATTCCCTACTAGCCTATGGGGGCCATTTTCATTCAAATGACTACATTTCACTCCTTGGCCCTATAAACTTGCAGCCATATCATAATGCATAAATGCATTTAGTCCAACTTCAAAAGTCCCATAGTCTATATCAGTCTGATCATGTTTACATGTCCCAAGTTCAGTCCCTTCTAGGACTCATGCAATCTCTGAACTGTAACCTGCTGTGAAATCAAAAGGCAGATCATATACTCACAACATAAAATGACACAGAATATACATTACTGTTCCAAAAGGGAGAAGAGGGACCACACTGGGGAAATCTGGAAATCAGCTGAACAAACTCCAAACTCTGTATCTCCAAGTCTGATGTCAAAGCACTCTTCAGATCTATACTCCTTTCCATTTTGTTAACCACAACATATTTCTTTCTCTTGAGCTTGTTCCACTCCCCATTAACAGCTTTCATCAGGTATCCCATGGCTCAGCCATCTCCAAAATTGTGAGGTCTCCAAGACAATTCAGGACTCAGTGTTTGATCACATCAACAGAAAGCAAACTAGGAAAGTTGTTTTGGGAAAGCATCCATTGCTCTTATGCTATAAAATAAATTATTCAATTTCCCTAGTGATTATGTGTATTACTTTTTAGATCTCAGTTTTAATTTATTAAAGTGGATAAAATGTGAGATATAATTGCCAAATTATCTTGCTTTAAATTGTTATTTATGTATCTCAGATTAACAATTTAAATTCCATATTTTCCTTGGGAATTTAAGTTTGCAATTTTATCATGTAAATTTTTCCACATATGTATTTTGTTTTACCTGACTCTATTCTGTTTAATTGGCAATCAAGAAGGCAGTGTGTGAGTGTGTATGTACGTGTGTGTGTGTGTGTTCACTTCAACTCAATTGATTACATTTTCCATTGTACCCAGAATAAATTTTATGGATTCATTTTCTTAATATTAACTTTAAAATTACATTATATAACTTCAGACCAATAAAACACAACAAAATGATCAAATTAGTTGTGGGTGTCACATTAAATACATACATTAACTTGAATAGTTTTGATTGAGTTTTTCCACCCAACCTATATCCAAAATTTTATTGACTCCATTTTCCCCATTTCCTTATTTAGATTCCTCATATATATTGCCAGAATAATTTTTAGATATGTGATTGGTGTTGCGGTTATGAATGATGTTTTGTCTTTCAAAGTATTTCTTATCGTGATTTTGGTACAGAAAAGTATTATTTTTTACATTTTAATTGTAAATTGCTCTATTACTGATGTTGGTGTTTCCAATTTCTTACTTATTAACTTTAATGTTAAGCTACTCTACCACATAATCTATGAAAAAAATTCATCCCCTTCCTTTTTAACTTGTATTTCTCAGATCGCTGATTCTTTTTCCGAGGGACAATATTAATGATGCTGTAGTTATTTTTGCTATTTTTCAGTTTTACTGGCAAAGAAACTATGCTTCCTCCTTAATTAAAATTCTGATGTTGATCTGTCTTTATGTCTCTGAGATAAATCCTACTTAATCATTTTGCATCTTTCAAAATGAATTTCTGACTTAGTTTGCTAATGGCTTCTTTATAGCTTTACATCAATATCCGTGAGTAGGATTAAGGTGTGATTTAGTCATTCAGAGCTTTGTAATTGTTGCAATAATCGCCTGCTTTGAGATCAATTTTATATTAACATTGTGAAATCCATCTCAAAGTCATTCTCATTTACAAACTCAAGAACGGCTTAAATAGTGATAGCATGCTTTTTTAATAACAATGCCATTGCTTTGTTGTATGTTAAATTTTCAGAGTATACTCTGGCAAACAGCAGATGTAATAAAGTTGTTTAGAATAAAACGTGGTTTAAGGAATATGGGAAAGGAATACAATACGAATTTCTTCTAATTAAGACATGTGGGCCATGTTTCTTGTCTTTAAAATATTTTGAAAGTTGTTGCTTTGAGGTGATGCCTGTGCTCTCTGATGAAATACAAGCATGATGGTGATTCATTCTTTTTGGATAAGTGTGTTCACACAATCTTCCTGACCAGAAATAAAAAGGTCAAATTATCAAGAAAGAACACCCTTAATGATAGCAAGTGAGAGCACAGTGAAACCACTGAATTAAAAGCTGGGCTGCTTCATGGGTAGAAAAAAAATTGCACGTCTGCCTCCTAGAATAGAGGACAGTCACTTGGTGGTAAAGCAAGCAGATTTTGTGTGATATTCACTGGGGTGTAATCCTTGAGCTGATTCAGGCTGTTCAGATTAATTAGCAACTAACTTTCCCAAGTTAGTTGACCACTAGGTTGAGTAAGGGAGGGTAGTCGTTTTCCCGGGAAAACAAAGTTATCTGAGGAATGTTGAGTTTAGGCTTCTCTTTGCCCAATCAGTTTGATTACCCAGTCAGAGTCCTTCTGTTTAGGGAAATGTTACTGGCACTATCATTTGAGGGAGGGGAGCTGATTCAGACCCAACAGTGAACACTGGCAGTTTTAAAGTGATCTGGGAGTTCCTAATCTCTCATTGAATGTTCAGTGATCAAAATAGTTGACTTCCCACAACAGAAGCATTAAAAGCATTTTCGCTTACAAATTCTTTGTCTAACTAAGCAATTGTGACAGGGATATTTTTCTAAGTCACTTGCCACAGTGAAATTCGGATGTGTGAGTCATAGAAATAATAAAATGGCAACTGAGTTCAAACTGGTTCCTCCTTGTAAAGAGCACGAGGTTTTAATTAACCATCTACAGAAATCTATAGGAGTTTGTCCCACAGTGTTCAAGGTGTGTGTACCTTGGGTATTTGCAATAGCATTCTTTATTCTTTGAAACTTTAAAATGATTCCTGGGAAAATGTCTGAATTATGTCCTTCTACTCACATAGTGCCTTTGCATTGTCTGTTTGTGCAATGCTGTAGTTCAAATACAGGGCAGAACCAGTATGCTGGGCAGGAATTCTTTCCCGATCAAGATATCAGACTCTTATGAAGCCGTGTACATGGTTGTCTATTCCTGTCAAAGGGCACTAAAAATCAAAATTTCTGTTTCCCTAGACCGCTCTGAAAAATTCATGTCAAGACATTTACATTGGGAACCAGTCCTGAGCCAGTGACCTGAGCATGAGTAGGACTGAGCCAGCAATCTCTGCAGGACCAGGCTAGAGCCAGCAACCTCCACTGGAGCAGGCCTGAGCCAATGACCTCTTCTGGAGCAGGTAAGAGCAAGTGATCTCTGAGGGAGCAAGCTAGAGCCAGTGAACTCCGCAGGACCAGGCACAACTCAGTTACCTCCACTGAATCAGTCCTAAGCCAAAGATTTCCTCGGGATCAGGACCAAGCAAGTGACCTCAGTGGGAACAGGCACAAACGACCTCTGGGATCGCAGAGTGACCTCCAGGAGTGCCGAGCCACCTCCAGGATGCCAAGCAACCTCCAGGATGCCGAGTAAACTCCAGGATGCCAAGCAGCCTGCAGGGTGACTGGAACCATGGCCCTGACTCCAACCCGAGGAGCGAGCATCTGAGCCTTGGATCCACTGGCACCTGGAAGAGTGATCACCAGAGACAGAGCCACAAGTACACAAATCAGAGGAAAAGATGGGTAGAGAAGATAAGAACATACTTAACACCTCAAAGAGCAATATGGCACCACCAAAAACTAGTGGCTTTACAAGAACAACATTTGAACACCCCAATACAGATGAATCAGAAGAAAATGTCATAAAAATAACTTTAGGTGAATGTTTGAATCCCTTAAATAGGAAATGAAAAAAATCTTTCAAAGAAATGGAAAAGACAAACAGAAAACTGGAAGGAATCAACAAATCCCTTAAGTAAAAGCAAGAAAGAGCAATCAAACAGGGGAAAGAAATGATTCGAGACTTGAAATAGAGGAAATAAGAAAAACACAAAGGAATTCTGGAAATGGAAACCACGATCAGGAAGCACATATGCAAGCATAAACAACAGAATATAAGAGATGGAAGAGAGAGAGAATTTCAAGTGTTGCAGATAGGATAGAGGAAATAGACTCACTGGTCAAAGAAAACATCAAATCTAACAAAATCTCAACATAAAACATCCAGGAAATATGGGGCACCATAAAAAGACCAAACCTAAGAATAATAGGGATAGAAGAAGGAGAAGTCCATCTCAAAATCATGGAAAATATATTCAAGAAAGTTATAGAGAAGAACTTTTCCAACATAAAAAAGGTATGTATATGAAAATACAAGAAGCTTACATAATAGCTTACAAATAGACTGGGCCAAAAAAATCCCCTCAGCACATAATAATCAAAACAATAAACATACAGAATAAAGAAAGAACAGTAAGAGCTGAGAAAGAAAAGGCCACCTAACATATAAAGGCAGACCTATCAGAGTTACACCTGACTTCTCAATGGAAACAATGAAAGTCAGAAGGTCCTGGTCAAGTGTTATGCAGACATTAAGAGACCACAGATGCCAGCCCAGACTACTATACCCAGCAAAACTTTCAATCATCATAGATGGTGAAAGCAACATATTCCATGACAGAAACAGAGTTAATCAATACCTAACCACAAACCCAACCAAACACAATGTATTAGAAGGAAAATTCCAATCCAAGAATACAGACACAATTCCAACACAAAAATACAGACAATAGATGATTTCACCAGAGCAAATCCCAAAGAAGGGAAAAACACACATAATAATATAATTAACAATGAAAACTAAACTAACAGGAACTAGCAATCACTGATCATTAGTATCCCTTAATATAAATGGAATCCTCTTGCCTATGAAAAGATACAGGCTACCAGGTTGAATTAAAAAACAGAACCCATCCTTCTGCTGCACACAAAAAAATCACACCACAACCTCAAAGACAGACATCGCCTCAGAGTAAAGTGTTGGGAAAATTCTTTTCCAATCAAATGGACCTAAGCAAGAAGCTGATATAGCTATCCTAATATCTAACAAAATATACCTCAAACTGAAATCAATCAAAAGAGACAAAGAAGGACATTTCCTTTTAGTCACAAGAAAAGTCCATCAAGAAGAAATCTCAATACTGAACATCTATGCCCCAAATTCAAAGGTATTCTCATATGTAAAAGAAACATTACTAAAACTTAAACCTCAATTAAACCCCACACACTAATAGTGGGAAACTTCACTACCCCACTCTCACCATTGGACAGGTCTGCCAAACAGAAACTTAACAGAGAAATAAGGGAACTAACAGATGTTATGACTCAAATGGACTTAATAGACATCTATAGAACAAACATAACATTCAAACGTAAGAGAATATTTCTTCTTCTCAGGACCTCATGGAATCTTCTCAAAAATTTACCACATACTAGGTAACACAGCAAACCTTAACAGTTACAAATATTGGAATAAGCCCAAGTATCTTATTGGATCACTAATTTCAGAAAGCCCACAAACAAATGGAAATTAAAAAATTCTCTCACATGAATCATAATGGGTCAGGAAGAAATAAAGAAAGAAATTAAAGATTTCCTAAAATTTAAAGAAAATAACCATACAACATAACCAAATTTAAAGGACACAATGAAAGTAATGTTAAGATGAAAGTTCATAGGTGGAAAAATCCCACACTAGTGAGTTAACAGAACACCTGAAAACTCTAGAACAACAACAAAAAAAAAAAAACTCACTCAGGAGGACTAAGGACATAATCAAATTGAGAGCTGAAATCAACAAAATAGAAATAAAGAAAACAATACACAGAATCAATGAGATTAAGAGTTGGATCTTTGAGAAAATCAACAAAATAGACAAACCTTTACCCAAGCTAACCAAAGGCAGAGATAGAATATCCAAATTAACAAAATCAGAAAGAAAAAGGGGGATAAACAACGGACACAGAAATTCCAGAGAATCAATAGGTCATACTTCAAAAACTGTAGTTCACAAAATTGGAAAATTTAAAGGAAATGGACAATTTTATGGATGAATATCACTTACCAAAATTAAGTCAAGACCAGATAAGCAAATTAAGCAGACCTATAATTGCTAAAGAAATAGAAACAATCATCAAAAATCTCCCAAACAAAAACAAAAACAAAAAAATCCCTAGACAAAATAGTTTCAGTGCAGAGTTCTACAAGATTTTCAAAGAAGTATTAATGCCAATACTCCACAAATTGTTCCATACGATAGAAACAGAAGGAATATTGCCAAACTCTTTTTATGAGGCTAAAATTATCCCACTACCCAAACCACATGAAGACAGTACTAATAAAGAGAATTACAGACTAATATTACTCACAAACATTGATGCAAAAATACTCAATAAAATACTGGCAAATCAAATTCAAGTACACATCAGAAAAATCAGTCACAATGACCAAGTAGGTTTCATCCCAAAGATGCACAGATTGTTCAGAATATGAAAATCTGTCAATGTAATCCACCGTATACACAAACTGAAAAAAAAACACCACATGATCATCTCATTATATACTGGAAAAACCTTTAACAAAATATAATGCCTCTTTATGATAAAGGTCTTAGAGAGAACAGGGATACAAGGAACATACCTAAGCATAAAAAAGGCAATATACAGCAAGCCAACTGCCAACATCAAACTAAATGGAGAAAAGTCAAATGGTCCCACTGAAATTAGGAATAAGACAAGGTTTTCCACTCTCTCCATATCTATTCAATATAGTACTTGTGGTTTTAGTTAGAGCAATAACACAACAAAGGAGATCAAGGGGAGGAAAATCAGAAAAGAAGATGTCATACTTTCATTATTTGCTGATGATATGATAGTTTACATATGTGACCCCAAAAATTCTACCAACGAACACCTGCAATTCACAAACACATTCAGTAATGTAGCAGGATACAGGATTAACTCAAAAAATAAGTAGTCATCATTTATACAGATGAAAAGTGGTCTGAGAAAGAAATCAGAGAAACATCACCCTTCACAATAGCCACAAATAACATAAAATATCTTGAAGTAACTCTAACCAAATAAGTGTAAGGCCTGCATGATAAAACATTAAATATTTGAAGAAAAACTTGAAGAAAACATCAGAAAATGAAAAGATCTCTCTTCCTCTAGGTAGGCAGAATTAACATAGTAAAAATGATACTCTTACCAAAAGCAATCTACAGATTCAATGCAATGACCACCAAAACTCCAGTAAAATTCTTCACAGACCTTGAAAGAATAATATTCAACTTCATATGGAAAAGCAAATAACCCAGAATAGCCAAACAATCCTGTACAATAAAAGAACTTCTGGAGGCATCACAATCCCTGACTTCAAACTCTATTACAGAGCTACAGTACTAAAAAATCCTAGTTTTTGCATAAAATCAGACAGGAGGACCAATGGAACCAAATCAAAGACCCAGATATCAATCCAAACACCTGATTTTTGATGAAGAAGTAAATAATATAAAATGGAAAAAAGAAAGCATATTCAGCAAATGGTGCTGGCATAACTGGATATCAATGTGTAGAAGAATGAAAATAGATTCATATTTATCACCTTGCACAAAAATCAAGTTCAAATGGATCAAAGACCTCAGTATAAAACCAAGCACATTTAACCTCATAGAAGAGAAAGTGGAAAGTACACTTGAACACATTGGCACAGGAGATTACTTTCTAAATATAACCCCAGTAGCATAGACACTGAGAGCAACAATTAATATATGGGACATCCTGAAACTGAGAAGTTTCTATATAGCAAAGGCACTGGTCAACAAGACAAAACAGCAGCCTACAGAATGGGAAAAGATCTTCACCAACTCCACGTTGGACAAAGCTCTGATTTCCAAATTATGCAAAGAACTCAAGAGACCAGCCATCAAGAGAACAAACAATGCAATAAAAAAGCAGAGTACAGCCCTAAACAGAGAACTCTTAACAGAGTTAAATCTAAAATGGCTGAAGGACACTTAAAGAAGTGTTCAACATCCTTAGCCATCAGAGAAATGCAAATCAAAATAACTGTGATTCCATCTTATATTTGTCAGAATGGTCAAGATAAAAAACACTGATGAAAGCTCATACTGGAGAGGATGTGGGATATGGAGAACCCTCCTCCATTGCTCGTGGGAGTACAAACTTGTACAGCCACTTTGGAAATCAGTATGGTGATTTCTCAGAAAATTGGAAATCAACCTACCTCAAGACCCAGCAATACAACTTTTGGGTATTTACCCAAATGATGCTCAAATACCACAAGGACATGTGCTTAACTATGTTCATAGCAGCATTATTTGTCATAACCAGAACCTAAAAACAACCTAAATGTCCCTTGACCAAAGAATGGATAAGAAAAATGTGGTACATTTACATAATGGATTACTACAGAGTGTAAAAAATTAAATCTTGAAATTTGCGGGCAAATGGATGGATATAGACAAATCTATATTGAGTGAGGTAATCCAGACCCAGAAAGACAAACATAATATGTACTCACTCATAAGTGGCTTTTAGACATAAAGCAAAGAAAAAACAGTCTACAATTCACAGCAGTCACAATAGTTCATAATGGATGAATGATGAACTCTTGGGGCTCTTTCTCTCCTTGCTGAACAATTGACTGCTTATGGATTGATTCTCGAAGAAAGGGGACATTGTCTTCAGTTGTAGTCCCATGGATAAAACTTTCAAGGTCCATTGGGTAGTTTCTAACCCAAAGTCACAAGGCATCCTACTTAAACTTAATAGGTCACAGAACAGAACAATGAAAAGAGTCTTGGGGGAGAAGCAAGTTTGAAAGGGATAAAGAGAGTAGGGTGTAAGAGTAGTAAGAATGTATTTCATGCATGTATGAAAACATCAAAAGACAAATTTAAATAATGGCTATATACTTAAATGAAGTAATTATAGCATTAATGCATAAGCATGATAAGACAGCAAAAAGAACCTTTTGAAAATAAAAAAGTGATATTGTGAAATAATGTCATAATTTAATTCTGATATGTCTGTATAGGCTAATATTTTGCACACTGGTAGTTGTGGAACCTTTAGGAAGTAGAGCTTGTCAGCAGAAACAAGTCACTAAGGACAAGCCTTTGAAGGCTATACTCACTCCAGTTCTGGTCTCAGGCTCTCTGCTTTTCAATATGTTATGACAGGAACAGGTACTGCTGTGTGATCCCATTGCCCCACTTTCACTGCAACAAACTGAAAATTCTGGGGGAACTAGGAGTCAAAAGATGCTTTTCTCTTTTTACATCATTTATTTTGAGAATTCTGGTTATGGTTGCACAAGAAAAAATTAGCTCAAATGCTTAACCACAGTTGGTCCTATTTTGCAATACAGATTAAAGGCAGAAAAGTATGGAATCATATCACCTGTTAAAAGAATGATTTGTGCCATGCAAGATATGCCACAGATTAAAGAAAAATAGATATAAGAAAGAATACATTGAACTATAGGTGCCATTGAAGTTTGATGTCTGTAACTGTATGTAACATCAAATGTTAATCCTGTTGGGTAGGCATATTGGTTTTTAAGGGAGGATGTCTGGAAGATGAGGAACTCATACCATCACTCTGTAGTCTCAGGGACAAGCTCAGCCTACCAGTGTAACTGAAATCATGTCTGACATTCAGCTTTGCTTAAAAAAATTCTTTTTCTCTTTTTTCATGTCTCATTGAAAATTTGACTCATTCTGATCTATGTAATCGTATTTAACAGTTTCTTTTGAGAACATGAGTAGCTATAAAAATTCCTCTGTGACAACAGTTCTTTGTGAACTTCTGGGAAATCAGTAGTGTATTCCTTTACTCAGAAGGTACAACGTCTGGGTAAGGATAAAATGTACACAAGGGGTTAGTTGTGTGCACTGTTTCTTAGAGGAAAAAAAGAAGAGTAAAATCTAAACACTTTATATTTACATACTTTCTGTTAAAAATCTAGTCTGTGTGATTAGAATATAAGTTTCTATATTTTAAAACCTTGTAGCTTTCAACATAGAAATCATTGTTAACTAGCTTTAAGGTGCTGTGATGTAAAGGTGAACACAATACAAGATTTTCTCTTAGGGGACCAGCTAGACTTTCTGTATGTATCTTTGGGATGTCAACAAGGGTATAGAGAGGATAGATGTCTGTGGGAAAGTGTTCAGTGGTGGACTGGGGACTGTTGGTGACCCCAGTCCCTTCTTCTGAAGAGGGATTTGAACTCCAAGTTCATCTTAGCTTAAGCTAAGAGGAAACTGGTTGCTTTGAATCCATTTATTCACCATGTGTTCTCCACATCAGTGCCTGACTCTTAGGACACTTGAGGTTAGCACCCCTTTTAAACATCTATTTTATATTTATGGATTCCTTACCCTAAGGTTGTTAGATCTCCAGTCATTTCTTCAAGGTCCACTCTTGGCCAGTACTAAATAGATGCTCAAGATCAAGGGTAGCATTAATAAGGAATGATGAGTCCTCTGTGGAGTCTTTCCTTCTAACTTATTTGCATTACAGCAAGCATCTAACTGATTTTCCTACAAATTTGCAATTAGTTCCAAGAACATTTGGTCTGGAAGTATGTTTGGAGAGGTGGAGGGGAGGTAGGATGCTGGGATTTGCAAGAGGGATTCTTGGAATTGCTGTCTTCAAACTTACCCATGTATGACATGCACAGGGGAATGATGCCTGTGCCTTGATGTGAGTCAGGAAAGTGCCTACATACAGGAGAACATTGTATGCACAGTCCTGGAAGATGACTAAACTTATCCACAGACTTCAGACTGCTTGAATTTGAAGCGACAACTTTAGACACTGCTGAGTTGGGGTAAATATATAACATGGGTTTTTTTTATGTTAAGGTGAAGTATAAGGCTATTGTGAATCCCCCCGAGAACCTCCAGGTGGATCAATGTGCAGTGTGCAAATTATATAGCTCAGAGATTGTTGGGAAATTATCTCCATTTCCAAGGAAAAGATAGGATGGTATTTTTGTAGTTTGCTGTTGTGTAATGGTATAAAGTTTGGTTAGAACCAGGAAAATACTACTTTTATTTGATTATATCCACATCAAAAGAGCCATCCAAACACAGAGATAAGCTTGTAATAAAAGTTTGTCTGGCAGATGTACTCATTACACAGTGTATAAGGCAAAAAGAAGAGTTATACTAGAAAACTTATAGATTTGCTGGGTTGTGAGACTGGGTAAGTCTAGGTACTTCAATGAAATGTTTCAGTTTGGGAAAGAGAAGGTGAGTGTTTTGATGTTAAGAATTCAGCCGTCTGACAGGCTATTTAATTCCAAGTAATCAACCTTAAACACATATACATGTGAGAAACACTAAATAGACTTAACAGGTTGTGTTTGTATGCACACATAAAGCAATAATGAAGTCATAATTTGAGAGAGAACTGGGGGGGCACAGCAACTCCAGGGGAGAATGTGGTGGAAGTATTATAAATACAGCACTCACACGTGAAGTTCTCCAAAGATAATAAATAAAAAAGTGTAGGAGAGGCAAAGAAAATAAAAGTATGTTGTCACTTCTGCTTCGTTTTATTCTGGTAATTATTGATATGCAACTTGGAAGTCTATGGAAATGCAATCACTATAATTAGATTACTGAATCAGATACTTGAAATTACAGTTCAGTGGTGAGTTTGGGTTCCTTATAATTGTTAGTTTTCCTGCTGCAAGCAATAAATGACTTAGGAATTCAAGCATGTAAGAAGATGAACATGGAGGACATCTTTGAACTCAGATGAGAGACAGGAAGCTGCAGAAAGAAAGCACCATAGCCTCACAGCTGTGGAGAGCAATGCTTCTTTTCTGTCTCCTATGAAGCCTAACACAATGCTGGCTGGGAAGAGAAATGCATCAATTTTAGTTGAATAACAAGGACAGTCCTGCACGCAAAAGAAAGTATTATTGCCCTTTTAAAATGCTGCAAGACTTAGGATATCACAACAATAAACTTTTTATTGTTTCTCAATGTTTCAGAAAGTATGGAAGTGAGATCCCCAAATCTGAGACACAAGACACATGTTGGTTTAGAAAGGGGAAATGGTATCATAAAAAATTAATATTTAATTCAGCAATGATGAAGCATTAATGATGGCCTGCCAGACTGATGTTACTTTTCAAGGAAATCACGCTGTGGTAGCAATTAAAATTAAGATGGTATCAGAGAGGCCTCCGTGAATCTCTGATTTCTCTCATGTGAAGTGAATTAAGTACAGAACAATAGGTAAGTTTCTATGTACATACTTTGTAAGTTATTTTCATGTCAGAATCATAAGAGGAGACACTAAACCGCTAGGTGAGTATGGTGTTATAGTCAGAACAGCTCTGAAGACAGCCTTCCAAGGACCACTGATCACTTCACACAGTATTTATCTCCAGCGTTATCTTCTAGGGGTTAGAGCTCCTTGAGTCAGTGTTCGGAGAAAAGTCTTCCCCTCATACTATTTCACCAGTGAACTGGAATATTTAGGGGAAAATTTTCAGAAACACACTATACCATATAATTGAACAACACCTGTAAATATCAACATATTAAGGCAATACCATTAGAGACTATTCTTCAAAACATACTTACCAAATGCCTACAGTAATTCATAAACATAAGAATTCCTTGACATGTTTGATAATTAAGTTTTAGTAATGTTTTCATAGAAAAAATTAATCTGCTTATGATACACATCACATATTAAAGATAAGAGATCATTTTTGTTTATTATTTATTTTATCGATTAGAACATTGAATCTAGGGTATAAAGAGAAATGTCTCACACAAACAATTTGGGTTTTATACTACTGTGGGTAAGAATCAAAGTGTAGACTCACTTTTCACTAAGCACACATGAGGAAATGATGGTTTCTATGTTTGTGTCATCAGTTATAAACATACTAAGGCATTTATAAGGCACTGTTAGAGGCAACTGAGTGGTGTCTCTCAGTGTCTGTCTTACATAAAGGAGCAGAAACTGACATTGGCACCAGCTACTTCAATCAGTGCTTGATACTTTATAACAATACTCAGTGTTTTTATAAAAAGGGCTGTAACAACAGATAAGAAACATAAAGAAACAGAATAGAAAGATTGTTTCATAAATTAAAAAAATACCATGCATTATTTTATTTAAAGCTTTATTGATAAAAATCTGAATTGACTTCTTTTTCATCAGGCTTAGAGAAATGTCGAAATCCCCCTGGGAAATTCCCTGTGCTTTCCCCAAAGATGAAGAATACAGTTTTTATATAGATTAATAATCCTAGCATTCTATCTTCAAAGAAATGTTTAATAGCCTGGTGGATTGTGGTGCAGGGCAAATGACTTCTATGAAGTGGTCTTTTAGTTGTTTTCAGCACAGCAGAAAAGGACCTCATGTATTTTTACTCTCCTGTCCTCAGTGTAGCTTCCATTACTCCCTGAGTTTATCAGGAAGAAGAATGATGCCTTGATGAAAAAAGGAGCATTATTGCTGCCGGAGTCAGGGCTCACCAAGGGCAGATCTGCACATTTTTCTTTTACTCGCTTCCCCACGAATGTGACAGAAAGCAATGGTAAAAGGCATCAGATGATGACAATTGCGCAAATGCTGTTATATTTCTTCCGTTCCTCATGGAGCATTTCTAACCAGTGCCATGTAGAAACCCTTTCATCTTTAGATTTCTTCTTTGAAAAAATAGAGCAACAGGCTGAAGGACACAGCTCTACCAACCTTTAGCTCATTGGCCTGGAGTGGATGATTCTTTAGCATGTGTCTAAGCTTTAGAGGGCAGATGAGAGTGTTATTGTACTCCATTGTTGCTCACTCACTATTCACCCAGAGCTGCTCTGGCTCTATCTAGTTTTGCATTACTGGACCTCCACCTGATTTGCCTGCTTCTCTGTCTTACCTTCAAAATGGTTCTTCACACCATTACAAATGTCAAGCACAGGCTCTCTCCATACCTTCCAAGAGGTTGGCATTCTTTTTGTGTAGTTGTGACCAAAATTTTGAAAAAACACCTTAAGTGGTTTTGCTCAGTTTCAGAGATATCAATCAGAGTGAATAGTTCTTAAATCCACCGTGTCTGTATTCACAATGAAGCAGAGCATCGTAGCGCCAGGAACATGACTAACAGGAAGAAGAGAGTGAAGACAAACCAAGGATGAGATAGAACCTCAAAGACATGTCCCTATGATCCACTTCTTCCAGCCAAGCCAACTGCTCATCACCTTCCAGAAAGAACCATCAACTTGCAAGCAAAAGTTTAATACACGAAACATTGAGGACATGGGACAGCCCTGTCCTGCTCATCTGCCAGCTTCAGCCAATGAGATGTGTCCTTCTTCCTCTGTCATTCAACCTCCAGTCAACTTTCTTGATCTTTCCTCCAGGATTGCTTACATTTGGACAGATTCGTCTTCTCTTCAGCTTTGCCTCTAGGCTTCAGGATGTTTCCCATGCACATTTGTGATTTAATGAGATTTCCTCAAAGCTGAAACTTGCTGAGCTTCCAGCTGGTTCAATTCATGCTGTAGAAATTCCACATAAAGCTCTGCATTAAACTACTGGAGTTTCCCCTTGCCTTGCTTGTTAATGGTATCTTCCTACATTATCCAAATGAGATAATTTCTACTCTCTTTTTTATTTTAGTTATTTTAAGTGTATAAAACCTAATTTGATTATTACCTGGTACAGTAGGAAAACTTTTGAACACTGGAAGCATTCTCCAATTCTCATGAACCTTTCATTTTATATAACATTAGTATAAAATATTAGGAATATTGTCTGTGCATGCAGTTCCATATGTGGCCTCAAGAGACAGTATGCATGCAGTATTAGTTACAAGGGCATGCCACTAATGACATATATGTGAAAACAGTCTCAGAATTTTGTTATGGGATAAAACAATGGGATTTTATAAATCTATTAATATCATTGGCTGCAATTTTACAGTTTAAATTGTAGAGAAAACTGAATCTCAGTACAAATAAGTTTTGGCATCTTTCTGCAATTTTATTTCACCAAAGTAAAATTTTGAATGCCTTTGAGATGAATTCTATTAACATTTATATTTACTCGATAGAATTAATTAAAATATCTGCTATGCCCTAAAGCAAACATCATCCTAGGAAATAACTGCATACTATCCTTTAGCTAACCATTGTGATCAAAACATTTTCTAAATACAAAATTTTTCAAGTTTTAGGCAAGTAAAAACACTGCATGAGTTATATACTACAATGTACCCACCCCACCTGGAAGCACTGAGCAAAATTCTGTAAGCATTCACATGGCATTAGTGAAACTCATGTGTATTCACCTAGGCAGAAGAACATTTATAAATGATTTCACTCTAAAACAAACCTATATTTGCAACCAGATGAATCAATGAAATTTTTCCATTACATTTTTTTACAAGAAATACAGATGCAAGACTGTGTGTCTGTGGTATTAATGGAAAATTATTAAACAGCCTCTGCTTTTAGAGAATTTACAGAATGTTTATTGCTTAGCTAGATTGTACTGATAGGGCTGTATGAGTGTTATAATATTGAATTTTTTCCCTCATTCATTAAATGGCCATAGCCTGAAGCCTTCCAAGGACTTGCCCCCTAGAGTTCACTGATCCTAGATCTCTGGTATTTCCTTTGTGCTCACTCTATAGCCAGCAAGTAAGGGAAAAACATCTTGCTCCAAAGCTAACTATGAGTGATGACTGGTATCTGTGTGAAGCCTGTATGTATATTACTTGTCAAATCACAGGTTGGCAAAATAACCCAGTGGTACAGCACTTGCCTGGCATGTGTGAAACCCTCAGTTAAATTTTCAGCATCATAGCAAATAAATAAATGAATACATGAATAAATAATAAATTACAAAGCAGTCAAGTTTCTCTTTGCAGTAGACCCAGAGACTGTTGACAGTGTGGAGAAAGGTCAGGAGAGCTGAAATGTGAGTGTCATTTCTGCTTCCGCTTTTATGGGTCAGAGATTTCAGGAAACAAAAAGCCAAAGTGTCCGTTACTCATCAGTTTATTTTGTGCTCTTCCAGATCAGACAAACTGGACTCAGGAGTGGGAAGAGTCAGGAAGAGCCTGTTTCATGATTTCTTAGCATGGCTTTAGTGATGCCGTTTATTGTTGTGTCTCATTTGTGGGACATTCCTTGTGTCCTCCTTCCTATGTTGTTTCTAATGCATGTTCTGTATCAATACAGCGTCAGGGTGAGAGACAAGAACTTGACAAAAAGTTGTTGTTTAGAGAATAATTGCTCTGACCAAATCCTAACTTCAATGCTAAATAGTTCTTTTCCATTGCAAAATGAGCACGATAGTTTTCACTTGATTACAGAAATTTTGTAAAAACTGAGATAATGTGTATTGACAAACTAAACACATAAGACTGCACGGAGTTTATTTTTATTTTATGTGTTATGGGCATTTTGTCTGTAACCAGGTAAGTGTATGACATACATGCGTGGTGCCTTTGGAGGCAAGAAGACAGATCCTGAAAAAATGGAATCACAGAAGGTAGTGAGCCATCATGTGTTTGCTGAAAATAGAGCCCAGGTCTTCTGGAAAGACAGCCAGTGCTTTTAACTGCTGATCCATCTCTCCAGACCCAATTTGATAAAAAATGATATTCCATGGTTTCTGTCTCTTTATCAGGAAAGATACAAGTGTCAGTGGATGCACTGATTAACCTTCACCCTGTCTTTTGGGCCAGATGTTAGGTCAATGACCTCAGCAAATGTTAATTAGTATTGCCTCTGTTTCTGTCTCTCTCTCTCATAACCCCTTAGTTTAGGTTTGACTAATGCTAATTTATCAATAAAATAATGTATCTATTGAGTACAAAATGGTGTTTTGAAATATGTATACATTATAGAAGGGTTAAATCGAGGTAATTAAAATATTTCTTAATCAGGACTCCCCTCTGTGCTAATGAATCCTAAGAAACATAACCATGCAGTGAATGAAAATCTGAGTTCTGGAACGTGCTCATCTTTATTTACTTTTCTACTTATTGTAAACCTAAAAATTACTGAATTGAAATTTACATACAACACAATTCACTCATTTGAAGTGATCTTTACAGTTATCTGGAGCTATGCAGCCTTCAGCATAAACAAGTCCAAAACATTGCCTCATTTTTGAAATACTCTTACTGAGATACCAAGGACCTATAACAAGATGCACTGTGTTTTATTTGATGTTTTGACAAGATATGTTTAGCTAACTAATCTTCCTATTACTTCTCCATAGTCAACACTTTTCACACATGGAGAACATATTTAACCTTTTCATCCCAACTTTTACAAAATTTCTAGAATTCAGAAATTAAAAAATTTCTAGTTGATGCTATTAGCACCACTATACATTAGGCTTCTATAGAATATTGAAAAGTTTCATAATATTTAATGTTCAGACTCTGGCTTCTCACCTCTGTCTACTTCTATGAGTTTTACTAGTTTACATTCTCCCCTCCTCTTGGGGTTGATGTAATTTTATATTGTATTGTTATTCCACTTGTCAAACCTCTTGCTCCAACCATGTGATCAAAAGAAAAAGTATTATTTCTTCTTGTAATGAATATTATCTCTGTATTTCTCAAAATTTTAAATATAACTTCACCAATCAAAGATAATTTAAACTATATATATCTTGATATATATATATATATATATATCTTGGCTGTTGTGAATAACGGGGCAATAAATATTATAGTTGATATATTTCTTTAGTGTTCTGTTTTCATTTTAGTTATCTATATTTTCAGTAATAAGACAACTGAATTATGCAGGTTTTTAAAAATATATTAAGCAACTTCAGTTCTCTTTTTGATGACATGGGTTGCTTTGTCTTTGTATTCTTGCCAATATCTGGTATCTTGTCCTTTTGATAATTCATTCTAAAGCTGCATGATTTCAGAGGGGCAAAATAAATCCCGTGCTTCCTCCCAAATATAAACTCTGTCATAGTTAATGGAATGGCAGGGAAAGCCCGTGGCATCAGAGCAGAGATCAGGACAGAAAGGAAGACACAGTTATAAAAGAAAAATACTGTCTCCAGTAACCCAATTCCTAAAGGTTTCAAAACCATCTGAAAACTCACTTAAGTCTAATTTCGCAGGTATAGATATCATGTAGAGGAGGTTTGAGTACAAGAGGTCCAATGGAGGTCAGTCTGTCCACCCCAGACCTCCACATGATCGGCATGAAAGTGAAGCTATGTGTGCCTTCTGGGATAGTCCAGCTGAACACTACTGAGCAACAGCAGACAATTTCAAGTACAGAAAATCTCCCAGTGAAGGTCAAGTTTCAATAAACAATATCACAAACTTTGATTAAATGCATATGGTCTGAAGCTGCCCTACTTTCAGATAATTAATTTTTTCAGCAAGAGAGAATCAGTGCAGACCCTAAGAAACTACATCAAGAAGAACTGAATATATTTTTTTTGTATTTACATCAGGGTAAGCAATAGATGAGTAAAAACGTGGGTTTTTTTTTGTTTTGTTTTTGTTTTTTTTTTTTTTTAGGGATAGGGAATAAGCACAAATCATAACCAAAAGGGAAAGAAATAATTCCTAGTCTTTTTTTTGTTTGTTTGGAGACAGGGTTTCTCTGTAGCTTTGGAGCTTGTCCTGTAGACCAGGCTTGCCTCGAACTCAGAGGCTGCCTCTATCTCCCAAGTGCTGGGATTAAAGGTGTGAGCCACCACCACCCAACTCCTAGTTCTTAGTCTATGTAAACAAATAGCTGATAATTGGTAAGTCTCTGATTGCTTGTGAAATAAATATCAGCACCAGCAACCTATGTACTTATCCATCCCCAGTAAAACCTTGGAAGTAATGACTGTTCTGGATAAATTCAGGGAATGGATTTGGGGATAAATTAGCACCAAAGGGGTTAATGGTGAACCTGTGAGATTCAGTCTTCCTTTATAGGTATTCTAACCTATAACATGTGCTAAAGTTCCTTGACTACAACCATGCAAGCAAAAATATTTATGGTATCATCAATGTATAAAGCTAAATGTCAATGATGTTGCGGATTCAAACAAGTAAGGGATTTATAATGGAATGGAACAGAAGGATGAAAGTAACTTCCATTCATAAAACAAGGTAACAGTTTTTAGCACTTGGAGAAGGTCAGCTGACTGTAGTTTTGAAGGACCTAGTCAAGGAACTCCCTAAGTTTAAGATGACAGAAATCAGCCACCAAATGTTCTAGGGCACCACTCAAAGATTAAGGAATAAATCAGATTCAGTTCCATGAAACAATCCAGTGCCTCTATGGTTTCACAGTAAGGCTGTGTTGTCCTGAGCCTAAGTCACTTCAATAATCTCTTAAACCCAGGAAGTGGCTGGAAATTTATATGTGGGAGGAAAAACAAATGACCTCACAATGATCCCGAAAGAACAGCAAACACTAGAATCAGTAATATCAAGTTAGGTGTCTGCAAACTAATAGAGATGTCACTGCTCAAGGTTGCAATGAGGTCTATTGGATAGAATGAATCCATGGCCTGATCAGGAGGGAATTCTGGTTAGCCCCAGTGTTCCTCATGCCTTCTCACTCACTTGATCTCTCCTTTACTCTAACAATCTTATAATGACCAATGTCACTAAATTCAAGTAAGGAAGTCACTTATATGTCTTTCAGCTTTCCCAGCTCCAGCTGTATTCAGGCTCTATAATACAAAATCATTTAAAAGAACTTTTTACTGCATATAACTAGGAAAAGATTATCTTGCAGATGGTGTTTTTCTTAAAAATTTGTTACTAAGGAAACATGGAAATTTTCCTCAAGCTAGTCAGCAGAAACAGTTTATTTTCTTCAGGAAAATATTTTCTTAAGATGCCCCCTTTCTTTCTACCTTTGATGCAGATGAGAAATCTTCATTGCAGCAGCCTTATTGCAACAAGTAAGAGCCATGAAGATGAACTGGGCACACACTGAAGATAAAATAGAAAAATTCATGTCACTGCTGGTATCCATTTTCCGTAATAATCACGTGTTTCTTTAATAAGAGCTTACTAAGTATGTTTAATGAGGTAACAGTTGATCAGGTCTTCTGAGTGTTGTGGAAGAATTTTCATTATAACTTTGTTCCACTAAATACATAATGCAGTCATCTGGAATCTATTTCATTATTCATTGTAGCTGTGTAGAAGGCAATGGCCTTCAAGTTATAAATCATAAAATGTATCACGTGTCATTTAGTTTTATATTTATTTTTAAAATCTTTCTAACATTTAAAATAATGTCCAGGCTTGGTGTCACATGCGTATAAATCTTAGCACCCAGGAGGCCGAGAAAGGAGGATTGTGAGCTTCCTTGACAATGTCTCAAAAATAAATTTAAAATTTTCACTTATTCCATTTGCAACATATTAGAAATGGGTTAAAAATTGTTAGTGTGCCATTAAACTTTATAGCCAAAATACCCACTTGAATATCTTGTGAGTAATTTTACAATTCATTATCTCCAATTTTCTTGATTCTTCTACATATCTCTAGTACCAGTATGATGCAGTATTTCTTAAGCCCATTCATAAAGCACGCAATCCCAATGTGGCTCTTGAGATTTTTTTTGGATATGTGTAGAGTGAACCAATTTTTATAACTTCATTTTGAAAATGTTGCTAAATACATGGGATTAGCAACATCCTCCAGTCTTTCTCCAAGATGTGAAAGAAGTGTAGATTTATTTCCCTTTGGGGTTTCTTCAAAGTCACTGTCATTCAGTCTGAAAGGCTGTGCTTGTGGTAGCTGATAATTAAACATCTTGCGCAATTTATAAGATCAGTTAAGATAGACATCTCCCCACCAACAAAGGGAAAAGCCACTGAAATGGATATGAAATGCATTTTTCTTATGTCTGGTGTTACAGAAGCCAACCCTACAATGAAGAAATTGATTATGGGAGTGTTTACAGAAGAAGGGCAAGGAATGGTAAGATGTGATATCAGAAGGGCATTATATGATATGGTATTGACATAGGAGAAGAAAATCTAACTACAGAGTCTCCATTAGATGCTAGATCAAGTCTGGACAGAGAATTTTGGATTTAACATGCCAGAGTTAGTTCCATTTAGGCAAGAAGAGAATATTTGCTCTTCAACATTTGATGTCTTTGACTGAGACTACTATAGAAAGTGGAGAGTTTGTGGATTCCTATGCGGTGGGGCATGATCGACCAAACATATTAGAGAATGTGGTCACTGCTTGCCAATTGGTTGAACTAACACAAAACGTTGAGAATGGCCTGCCCTTCTCAGAATGTGAACATGGAAAAGATACCAAAAGAATCCAACAGTCTACACATTTAACAACCCAGATCCCATTTTCTTTGTGTGAAATTTACTCTATCTAAGCACAGTTTCTCCGTGATTCTGACTGTTCATAATTTCTGGGGCAGCTTGTAATAAGAAGCTTAATGGGGTAAGTCATGGTACTGCAGTCATGGTTGATTTAGAGGCCACCACTCATATCTGACATTATCTCTCTTCACCAGCAGTTGCTACCTTCCTTCTTGTTAGTCAGTAGTACTAAGATAAGGGTAGTTTCTTAATTGTGGTGATTCGAGCTTAGGCACCTTTTGGGTTAGAAACAACGTTTCCACATTGTTGTGTGACCATACTTAAATCTATTTGCAAAAATTTGGGCTACACTGAGCTTTCAAGTGCTATGCAGTTCATTCGTTAAAGTACTGATCATATACCCTTTTGCCTTCCTCTTACAGATCATGAACCTTCCTGTAATGATGAGAGTCACTTACACATATGCCATTGTGTTCTCCTGTCAAAAATATGAAAACCAAGCTTAGTTATTTTTACATTGAATAGGAATATTACAATGCATTTTTTCTGCAAGCCAGAAACGTTCATGAACGTTCAGCCTAAAGTTGTAATATAATTTTGTCTAATGGGTTCATCAATCTAATTAATGGTTACTGGTCTTTTATCTTCAAACAACTGTAGTCTCCGTGTAGACAATGTACCACTGACTGAAGATTTCTACCTTCCATTGCACAAATGCCATGTCAAAACTGATACCTCAATTGAAATGTGAAAAGTGTTAGAGTGTATTAAGCAGTATCTCAATAGTGTGGAACCAAGAGATGGCACAATTTCAGAAATATCACTGATACCCTCTCTGTGGGAAACTGGGTCCCTATGTCTATAATAACATCATGTAACATGTCACATTAGAATTAAGGCATTCTTAAAACCTTTGATAGTTGCGTTACTTAAGAAACTTCAGGCAAGAAAGGCATATATAAATCTGTGGTAAATGTCACTTCAATAAGGATGAAAATTACTTGTTAAATTATGGATTATACTTAGCATTTTATCTTGACAATTGTGTCTGTGACTAGAAGGTAGAATATTTAGCAAAGGCAACAGCTTTCTGCCTTGTAAAAGGGAGCAAACACAGTTAGCACTTTCATAGCATCTATCTTATGCCAATGTGGTGACTCTATTAGAGAATTGTTGCTCGAGTCTGGAGCTATCTGATCGCACAGACAGTTTTGGATGCACGGGATAAGTCATTCTATTCCTTTGAATGTTTAGCATCTTCTGTGCTAGATGCTCTCAGGTTTGCTCTACTTTGTGCTACAATTTCATTTCCAATAGCTCCAGCAACAAGTCAATGTCAAAAATATTCTACATACCCATAGAGTCTCCATACACAATCTGGTTTTCTGACAATATTTTTTATTTAAATTCTCCAGAAACTCAAGCACACCATGTCTTACAGACACATCTATATATGGTTGATGAGGTTTTCTTTTGTCTTTTGTATAGATTAGGGAATGTAACTGAACACTATCTTTTTTGGGGGGGGTTCTGAGACAGGGTTTCTCCATGACTTTGGAGCCTGTCCTGGAACTTGTAGACCAGGCTGGCCTCGAAATCACAAAGATCCGCCTGCCTCTGCCTCCAGAGTGCTGGGATTAAAGGCGTGCGCCACCACTGCCCGGCTGCACTTACTATCTTTTGTGATATTTGGTTTTGGTATGTTTTTTAACTTTCTTAGCAAATGGTCATGTCAGAGGTCTAAGCACCCATCGTCACCAGAAAGAGAAATCAGTCTCTAGATAATACTAATGTGGGATACATGCCTATCTATTTTCCTCCTTTTCTTAGTCTTCCCTTTAGTCATTTTTTTATTTTATTGAGCTATATATTATTGTTTATACCCCTTCCTTCCTCCCCTCTCTCCTTCTACCCTCTTCCATGACCCCCATGCTCTCAGTTTACTCCAGAGATGTTGCCTTTTTCTCCTTCCTATGTAGTGCCATGTATCTCTCTTTAAAATCTTTTTTATCTAGGTTCTCTGGAATTGTGGACTAAAGGCTGGTTTTTCTTTTTTTTTATGTCTAAAAGCCACTTATGAGGGAGTGCATATTTTATTTGTCTTTCTGGGTCTGGGTTACCTCACTCAATATTTTTCTTTACTAGAACCATCCATTTGCCTGCTACTGTCATTCAAGATGTCATCATTTTATATCACTGAGTAGTACTTCATTGTGTAAAATATACCACATTTTCTTCCAGCCTTCAGTTGTGGGGCATTTAGATTGTTTCCAGGTTCTGGCTATTACAAATAATGCTCCTAAGAACATAGCACAAGTCTTTGTGGTATGATTGAGCATCCTTTGGGTATATACCCAAAAGTGGCATTGCGGGGTCTTGAGATAAATTGTTTCCTAATTTTCTGAGAAATCATCATACTGATTTCCAAAGCAGTTGTACCAGTTTGCACTCCCACCAGCAATGGAAGAGTGTTCCTCTTATCTCACATCCACTCCAGCATAAGCTGTCATCAGTGTTTTTGATCTTGGCAATTCTGACAGGCGTAAAGTGGAATCACAGAAATTTTTTGATTTGCATTTCTCTAATGGCTAAGGATGTTGAGTATTTCCTTAAGTGTCTTTCAGCCATTTTAGATTTGTCTGTTGTGAATTCTCTGTTTAGGTCTATACCCCATATTTTATTAGATTATTTGTTCTTTTAAGATCAAGTTTCTTGAGATATTTGTATATTTAGAAGATCAGTCCTCTCTCTGCTGTGGGTTCCCATTCTATATACCGCCATTTTGTCTTCTTGACCAAGTCTTTTACTTTACAGAAGCTTTTCAGTTTCAGGAGGTCCCTTATATTAGTTGTTGTTCTCAGTGTCTGTGCTGCTGGGGTTCTATTTAGGAAGTGGTCTCCTGTGCCAATGTGTTCAAGTGTACTTCCCGCTTTCTCTTCTATGAGGTTCAGTGCAGCTCGTTTTATGTTGAGGTCTTTGATCCCTTTGGATTTGTGTTTTGTGCATGGTGATAGATATGAATTTATTTTCATTCTTCTACATGTTGATATCCAGTTATGCCAGCACCATTTGTTGAATATGCTTTCTTTTTTCCACTTTATATTTTTAGCTTCCTTGTCAAAAATCAGGTGTTCATAGGTATGTGGATTGATATCCAGGTATTTGATTCAATTTCTTTGGTTCTCCTGTCTGTTTTTATACCAATACCAGGATGTCTTCATTACTTTAGCTCTATAGTAGAGTTTGAAGTCAGAGAAGATGATGCATCCAGAAGCTCATTTATTGTACTGGATTGTTTTGGCTGTCCTGTTTTTTTCTTTTTCCATGTGAAGTTGAGTATTGTTTTGTTGTCTGTGAAGAATTTTGCTGAGATTTTAATGGGAATTGCACTGAATTTGTAGATTGCTTTTGGTAAGATTGACATTTTTACTATGTTAATTCTACCTACCTAGAGCATGGGAGTTCTTTCCATTTTCTGGTGTCTTACTCAACAAAGATTTAAAGTTCTTGTCATACAGGTCTTTCACTTATTTGTTTAGAATTACATGACACTTAATTTCCTTAAATTGAAATACATTAAAACTTTCTGTAATCAACCTACATAACAATATATAAAAGAAAGAAAATAAAGTTTATTCCTTTGGAAGTGAAATAAACAATATTGACATGCTGTGGTCTCCTTGGTTATTTTTTAGGCATGTAAGTTTGTGTGAGCATACCAAAGTACAAGAAAAATAAGTAAATGACATAGTACTTGCATGTTTTTTCCTAAGTTGATATCATAGTAATTAAATGACATCTCTAAATTTACTTCAAAACCATGAATTATCAGTATTTTAATAGTTAATTCAAATTATCTAACAGCTTAATTCATTTCTCATTTTGACTTTGTGGGAGTACATGGTCACCTCCCATGAAAGTTAAACATTAATCAAATAAAAATTATAGCCACATTTCTTCTTGAATTTTCATCCGAATTTATCTTTATACTCAATGCTGAGTGACATAATTATAAGTGAAAATGGCATTACCTACTTACATAAGTTCTAAACATTTTTTTTTAGTATTTTCAGTGGTTGGGGAAGCATATTTCACCACCCTTTATCTTCACTTAACCGGACAGTTTCTCTTTCAGACATTCAATTTCTTGCTTATCAATTCTGAAGTCAAATATATACAAGGCTTATTTTCATATCTAGATTTATAGACTTCCTTTGGACTCCTATTATAAAGCTATAGGTTAATAAGAGCTTGGTAAATACCTACAAATGTTAGTGAAATTTTATGAGAAGGTTCTGAGTCTTACAAATAAGCTTCTGTATACAAACTATTGTATTGAATACATGGCCCTCCAGGTAAGCACACCTATTCATTTCCCTAACAGTTGTCAAACTTCCATGGTACTAACCTCATGTATTTCAGGCATATATTTCATCATTTTTGTCCTTTCGCCTTGTCCAAAAGGTGTGTCCTAAATTCATACTTGTGTCATGCAAGAAACATATTGCAGGTACTGGTTATGGAAAGAAGCTAGGTGACCCTCAACCAAAGAATGGATGAAGAAAATATGGTATATTTATACAATGGAGAACTACTCAGTAGTAAAAACAAAAAATGACATCTTGAAATTTGCAAACAAATGGATGAAACTAGAAAACAAAAACTTCCTGAGTGAGGTAACACAGATCCAGAGAAACAATCATGGTATGTACCCACTCATAATAGGAAATTAGATGTAATGCAAAGAATAATCTGCCTACATTCCACGATCTCAGAGAAGCTAGGTAACAAGGAGAACTCTAAGAGAGATGTACATGGATTCCTCTGGGAAAGGGAAACAGATGAGACCCCTGAGAAAATTAGAAGAGTGGTGGAGGGTGAATGGAGAGTGGAAGGGGATGGGGAGGGGAGAAGGGAGGGAGGAAGAGAACATGAACGAATGGGATGCTCAAGAAGGGGGAAGGAAAGAGAGGGAGAAAAAGGAAAGGTATCTTGATTAAGGGGCTAACAAGAAACATGGCATTAGGGAAATTCTCAGGAATCTACAAAGATGACTGATGTGGGATTCCCCTCTGTATGCTGTATGCTGCTTTGCGCCTATAGCAGAACAAGGCAGAACAGAGCTAGGCAGGGAAAACTAAACTGAATGCTGGAAGAAAGAAGGCAGAGTCAAGAGAGAAGCCATGTAACTCTGCTGGAGACAGACACCAGAACTTTACCCAGTAAACCACAGCCTCATGGCGATATACAGATTAATGGAGGTGGATTAATTTAAGATATGAGTTAACCAGAAATACTCTTAAGCTATTGGCCAAAATGTATTACAAATAATATAGTTTCTGTGTGATTATTTCAGGGCTGAGCAGCCAGGAACAAACAAGCAGCCTCATACTACAGATGATGACAGCTAAGTCTCTAATCAACAGCAGAGAAGATGCCTATACTGTCCTTCCCCTGTAATCAGATTGATGACTACCTTAATTGTCTTCATAGAACCTTCATCCAGCAACTAATGGAAGCAGAGGCAGAGATCCACAGTGGAACACTGTACTGAGCTTCTAGGGGACCAGTCCAGGAGAGGGAGGAACAATGATATAAGCAGGAGTTCAATATTTGACATATCTAAATGCTAACTATATCTTGTGAGTGCTTGGGCTAGATGCTTAAAATCAGACAATGAAAGAAAATGTGAGACCTCTAGAATTTCTAGTTTTGATTAAGAAAAGAATATTTGGTATTTGATGCTGTGCTCTGATAGCCTAACACTCTTAAACAGTCTTGGGAACCCACAATTTCAACCACATTTCTGGTATTAAGTCTTCATACTTAGATCCCAAAATGTGGCTGCATAAGATGAGTCTCCATAGCAATAGGTCAAGATGCATCATATTTTAAATATTCACTAATGGAAGAACAAAGTCATTCTACATATGTGAGTATAATCCTCCAACATAAGCTTGCCAGGAGAAAGGAAACAAAGCCCCGTGTTATGGAAAAGATCACAACATAAATGAGTTTTAGATTTGAGCTATGTTTAAATAGGTCTGCATTTGGGAAGGTTTGTAGGACAGAAAAATAAGGAGACTCCACACTTAGCTGGGACACATGCCAGACCTATGATGGTAGATGAGGTGACAGATGAAGACAGATCTTTAAAACTCAAAAAAGCAAAGAAAGGACAAGATTTACATTTTGGTTCTGTTTATATCCCTATTCTACCTTCATCTTTCTTTATTCCAGGGGATTTGATACATAACTACAGTGACCTCTGTTTGGATTCTTTTTTTTTTTTTTTTTTTACTTCTTCATTCATATCTTTTTGAGCCTACATCTGAACAAATCCTCTGCTTCTTTTCTCTGGAATTGAAGTTGTCAGCTTCCTGGAGGCTTTGGACTACCTCTGAATGTTTGGAAAATATGTTAAGGCACTACTAATGGTGCCTTAAAGAAAGAAAATAAACTCTCTAAGATAAGTTGCTTAAAATCTTAGTATGACTAAAACTTGGTAAATATGGACATTATAACAAGACCCAACCTGTATGTAAAACAGACAATGATATCAAAACATGTTAATTTACCTAAAAATGACTCTTTTTCAGCCATAGTAGCAAGTAAATAACAGATATTAAAAACAAAACTACAAGTGATCCATGGCAAGTTCAGATCAGTAAACATTCTATAGTATGCTGTGTAGAATCATACTTGAAGAAATCACCTGATATGAAACAGCTATATGTCAGGAGCTACCCTTCCATAATGAAAACTCAACACATATTTGACAGATCCTGACTCTGTATGTCCATCAGCTCTCAACCTCATGCATCCTCAAACCTGTACAATTACTTTCTTTGTTCAAGAAAATTGCATCTGGTGAGAAAATTTATGTGTAGGTTCATAAGAAACAACATCATCTTTTTGTTCTGGCTTCTTTTTATATTACTGATTCAATCCAGCCATTTTGTCAGACATCTTTATCAAGGAATTATAAGCTATCTCGAGTATAAACTGTCAAGTCCTATCTCTAATAATTCCATTACAGTCTGGTGCTCTGGTTTTAGGAAACAATTATACTAATAGATATAATATATATGATATGATGGACAGATATTTTTCTTCTAAGAGCAAGTAACTGGGCAATTTGGAATTAAGAAGTCTAAACTGTCAAGTCCTACCTCTAATCATGTCATTATAGAGCCAGGTACTCTGATCGTAAGAAATAATTATGTTAGTTGACATGCTGTAGAATATGTCATAGAAAGATAGTTTTCTTGTAAAAGCAAGTGACTGAGTGATTTCGGTGGAGCATGAATTGAGTACTAATTGATTTGTTTCACGGTCAAAATGGAAAAGCTATATAATGTGTACTTAGCTATGTGAATGCCATGGGCATTAACTAGGAATAAGATTCTTCTAAATATTTAATCTGTTATAACTAGAAAAAAAGAAGCAAATGCTTTAACATATTTTTGTTCTCCTGCTCAGACACAGTAGTCTTTAAAGAGAGAAAATACTAGAGTCCCCCTCAAAATAGAACTACATTTTTATTGTTAGCCCCTGGGAGTGTTTGTTTGTTTGTTTTTGTTTGTTTGTTTGGTTGGTTGGTTTTTTTTAGCAGACAATACCCATCAACTGCCCCATCAAAATCCCAACAAAATTCTTCACAGAACTTGAGAGAACAATAACTAACTTTATATGGAAAAACAAAAAGCCCAGGATAGCCAAAACAATCCTATACAATAAAGGAATTGCCGGAGGCATTACCATCCCTGACTTCAAACTCTATTACAGAGCTACAGTAATGAAAACAGCTTGGTATTGGCATAAAAACAGAGATGTTGACCAATGGAATCAAATCGAAGATCCGGTTATTAATCCACAAACATATGAACGCTGCAAGAAGATCGAAAAGTTAAACAATGTAACTATGGCTTGACATACATTATGGCTTATTGGAGGAGGCAGGCCAAACGCACACTACAGTTGTTCTTGATCACCCTGACTATTCCTGGAGGAAAAAGTCCTCTAACTTCTTCACTAGATTTAGAGGTGTATTGTAAGTAGAGAATAAAGCCAGCTATGGGGAATAATCATATAACCTATGTGAAAATGATAATGAACTATTCTGATGACTAGGATCCCATAGTCCTGTAGGGGTAGGAATTGGCAACAGTGATTGTATTGTAAAGAAGACATAGAGAAAGCTAATATGGGTCATTTGCTACAGAGAAGGGAAGAATTCTTTTCTTGTTAATCAATGATGTGTCACTGGGACATTTTCTGCATGCATGGTAGATAATTATGTCAGATACAAGTCTTGCTTATATTCATAAGCAACACTATTCAAGGCTCTACTTTTCTTTTAGGAGAGATGAGGGCTAAAGTAGAATATGATACCAGACTACATAAGATGCGTTTTAATAGTTTTTTAATTTGTTAGGCCATTCCATGGAAAATAATTTGTCCCAAATGACAATGCAAAAAATGATTAGTCCTAGCCAAACTCTCCTGAGCATACTAGAGAATGCTCTAAAATATGTATTTCTAGAATTTTATGTATCTAAAATATGTATTTCTAGAATTTTATGATTCTAGTATCTCAGGCAGGACAAAATGTAGTTGTACTTTGCCATCAGTCCTTCCAGCCCATAACTAATGACAAAGACATGTTATTAATTATGAAATCTTACCCTTACCTTAAGGCTTGTTCCATTAGTTCTGATAACTTAAATTAACTTGCTTCTATTAATCTATATTTTACCAAGTTACCTTTCTTTCATTCTGTATGTCTGACTCCCTTCATGTCTCACTAGCATAATTCACATGTCTATATTCCTCTTTCTCTTCCTCTTTCTCACCAGAAATCCTGCCTATCCTCCATGCCTAACTATTGGCCATTCAGCTCTTTATTATACCAATCACTGAAATACATCTTCACAGAGTTGTTGTTGGTTTTCCTAGTTATACTGTGAATATGTTTTATTACCACTGGTTAATAAAGAAGCTGCTTTGGGCCTGTGGCAGGGTAGAATAGAGTTAGAACCAAACTGAATGCTGGGAGAAAGAAGGCAGAGTCAGAGAGACACCATGTAGTTGTCGAAAGAGACAGATGCTGGAGAACCTTACTGGTAAACCACAAGCCTCATTGTAAAATATACAATAATAGAAATGTATTAATTTAAGATGTAAGAACTAACTAGAAATATGCTAAGCTATTGGTCAATGAGTATTGCAATTAATATAGTTTCTGTGTGATTATTTCAGATCTGGGCAGCCAGTAAACAAATGAGCAGTCTCTGCCAACACAGAGTGTACAAATATCCCATATCAATTGACCTTCCTTCAGCAGTCTCTTCTGATGAGTAGCCCTATACCACAAGGCCTGCTGCATGACTCCTGATTATACAGGCCATAGCTGGATTTAAGAGTACATATTTTCTATAAAAGGTATATGAAAAACCCCAAATCCTTATGGGCCAAGTGAGAGAATAAGCCCACTAAAACTATGTTTAAACTATTTAAATAGCACTTCTAATATATAATTCTAAACAAGAAAAACTAAAAGTAAATCTTATTAAAAATAAAAACATAAGAAAAAGTAAAGAAACTATGAGAATAAAAATGATGTGAAATGAAGTTAAATATTCAGAAGAACTGGAAACTGTGAAATAAGCACAAAAAGTAAAAATCAAGTAAAGGGCAATGACAATTGCCTAAGGTTCAATGCCACAATATGAGTGCATATCCTTGAAGCAGAAAGCCAATGTCCAGATTATAAAATACTTTGCCTTGCATGCACAGGGCCTACTCAAGTATGCATTGGGTTTTCTGCATATATATTTTGGCTTCCTATTTAGTGTTTTTACGGAATTCCTGAGTGTGCAAACATGTGGGTCTCTGACTATTATGCCTTCTCTTTTTCTTTTTTCCTTCTGATTGTTTTTCTTGTTTACTCTAATGTGATAGTTTTTGTTTTATTTCATCATATTTCATTTTGTTGCATTTTATTATTATCCCTTTGAAGCCTGCTTTCCAAGAATGCTAAAACAGAGAAAAGGGTAAAAAGCAGCAAGTAAAAATGGGTAAGGGAATGAACATACAATTGGCAAGGGTAATTTCTGATGTGACCCGTACTTTTACATCTACTTATTTATTTGTTTATTTACCTATTTATTTATTTGAGACGGTTTCTCTGTGCTGCCCTGGATGTCCTGGAACTCACTCTGTAGACCAAGCTGGCCCTGAACTCACAGAGATCTGCCTGCCTCTGCCTCCTGGGTGCTGGAATTAAAAGAGTGGGTCACAACCACCTAGTCTCATTTTTACTTGTAAGAAAGAATGAAATCATATCCATAGGGATCTGTTTTGCAGCTGTGGAAGTGGTAAAAACCTGAAAGGCTTCGCAGCCCTCTGCATTGTTCAGGCACTGAGGAAAGAGAAAAAGGACTAAATGAAAGATGGCCAAAATCTTTGTGGACCAACCACAACTAATGGCCAATGGCAAAGACTTTTGATTGTTGTGCTACCAGTTTCTGTACCATTCCTGCAAATTCTGTAAATTTTAAATTATACTAAAATAATGTTAAGTAGTAACTCTTAAAACTGAATGAGCTTATTAAACTGAAGGAACTTATTAAGAATTAGGTCTGTGGAATGAAAACACATGTAGGGTCATTCAAGGAATTTATAAAAAATATAATACAGGATGTAATTTTCAAAGCATAATTATATTTATATTTGGAAATATAGTTGGATAGAATTCAGCTAGGTTTGAAATATGATTTAAAATAGTTTTGCTAGCTGTAAGATTTTGGGGTTTCTTTTGCTTTTTGTCCTTTTGTTCTAACTCCAAATTAGCATAAATTGACATGTCCTGCTCTTCTAAGAAAAGAAAACTTCTTAAGAATTACACAGGTGTCCTTCATGGTGCCCTTCTCATTGGCTTAAGTATGTGCACCTGGAATAGCAGGTGAAGTGACCATAGAAAAAAATTTTCTACTGAGCAACAGCTACCATCAACTTCTGGAAAATGTCTCTCTTGAACCAGAGAGAACATAGTTGGACATTCTTGCCAGACTTTCTTTGAACCTCCAGATCACAAATAATGGAACAGAGAGTTATAAATTACAAAAGCTTGGCCTTCCTTAGCTTATATTTGTTCACAGCTAGCTCTTATAACTTAAATCAACCTGTTTATAATAATCTACTTTCTGACACGTTGCTCAGTATGTCTCTTCCATACCGTACATCCAACTTTGTCAATGTCTTGCTAACATCTCCCACACATTAGATTCATCCCGAGTCCCTCTATTTGCCTGAAAGTTCTGCCTAATTTCTCCTGCCTAGTCATCAGACATTCATCTTTTTATTAAACCAGTCACAAGAAGTAGGCTCTAATGCTATGAAAGAATGGACTTGCCAGCAAGAGTGAGGACAAACAAGCAAGAATCAAAAGCTTCCTTCTTTTTCCATGTCCTTTATATAGGCACCAACAGAATATGTAACCCAGAGTAAAGGTAGCTCTTCACCTCAAAAGATGTGGATTAAAAGTTTTCTCACTTCAAATTATTAAAAGTTTTCCTATCTCGGGCCTGTGTCATATTCACTCCATGATTTGGGGTCAGTAAATTTATATTGGTTATTCTTCTTGTTGCCACTAGAAAATACCTGGAAAAAGGGCCAAGTAAGGAAGGGTTTGAAGATAATTTTCCTTCATGGCTGGCAAGGCATGGTATCAGTATGATGAGATAGCTGTTTACATTGCATTCACAGTCAGGAGTCACCTCACTGATGTATTTATCTAATTGTTCTTTATCAATAAAAAACCAGGAGTTAGATGTTGGGGTAATAACATGAGTGATCAGAAAAGCAGCAGAGAAGTTACCAGTGACCTATCTCTTCCAGTCCTCCATCCAAAAAGACCGATCCCTGCCTTAATACTTCATGTCTCTCTATCTGTCCTCAGTCCTCCAAAACCTCTATGGTTAATTTGGTCAGCTAGTGGCTGGCTCTCCCCTCTAATTCAAAGCAAACTTTACTGTTCAGAATGCAATCAAAATATTGCATAATACCTTTCTCTTTTTTCATCCATCTAGGACCCCAGCCCACAGGATGATGTACTCCACAATCTGAGGGAGTCTTCCTGCTAAGACAAACCTCTCAAAACATCCTCATTGGCACAAATGGATCTGTGCTTCAGTGATACCTTAAATCCGGCCAAGTTGATGATGATAATTAATCATAAAAGGATTATAACCTCTTTAAGCTTCTCTTCTGCCAGAAATAAACTGATCACACAAAAGGAAAGTTTATGAAAATGTGGTAAGCTGACAGGATAATTGTGGTGTTGGGCATAGACAGTAGTCAATAAACTGTACTTTTATTTTTTCTCTCTCTCTAATTAACACAATGTACCATGTACATTTATCTCAAGTGCTATCTATCAATTGGACCCAAATGTGAATACAAATATTCAGAATAAATAAAATCATCCATTTTACCAAACAGATTCACCACAAACTTTCCTAAATTTGCAAACAACTGTAGACTTACTCCCCATTAATATACAATTGCCAAGAAACTCTGAATGAACATGTAAATATACAAAAAAAGTCAATGAAGAAGAGTCAATGCATATGGAGAATATGATCATCAGGTCTTAATTATTTCACAAAAATCAAGCCTTCTATGATCTATGTCAATACAGTACTGTGGGAGCTCCTTCCGCTCCTTCAGCCAATAGCCTTTAAGATATCAGCCCACTTGGACATTGTCTCTTATACTATAAATGCAGCTGTAAAGCAAGTGCTTGCTCTCTTGCTTCTGGCTCTCACTTCCGGCTGTTAGACTCTGTTCTGGTTCCCTGTTCATACAAAGGATTGTAATATAGGACAGTGATCTGTAAGTCTCCCCTAAATAAATAACCCTTTATTCTGAACTAGTATGGGATTATTTTGTATCTTCCACCATCATCTGCTGCCTGAACATGGGGACCAGTCCACAATTTTGGGATCAGTCTGCCAGCCACGTTGCACATTGGGCACTGACTCTATCACTCATGGCTTTAGATGGCTCTCAGATGCAGCAGGCTGCTGCTCAGTGCTCCCCAGCTCATGACCCACATGGCAGCCCATACATTGATGCCTGCAATCCCCACAGTACACATTCTGCAACTCACATTGATGGAAAATTTTGAGTTTTCTCTTTATCCTGGGCCCCAACTTTCAGAATAGTTTGATTGCCTTAACAGCTGTTCTTAGTCTGTTAAACAAAGCATATTTTTCAGTACCTAAGTAACCAACACGTGCTGTTTGCCGCTAGTTTCTCTCAGCCATGTGGCTGCAACTACAATGCCTGCTGGCAGATAACTATTATTATACTTACTCCAATTTATTCTAATTACTTAAGACAGGTAAAATCTGAAAAACTACAAAAATGACTGATAATGTCCAGGAGTTCGATAATCATTTTGCTTATATTATGTAAAATATTGTGCAAGACTGATGCTTTTTTCCTTCCTATTATTTGATTCTAGGAATTAGCTTTGTTTTCAATATTATCTCACTAAAAATGGTTCAATACTACAGAGAGGGATAGAATCAATTTGACAAAATTGTCTGAAAGAATTTATGCTGTTGAATCTAACTGTGAGAATCTGTTGAAAACTTATGATATGTACAAGGATGAGACATTATCTTTACTAAACAAGTTGGAATCCTTGATGAGGACATTAGAACATAACACTGGACAGGAGAGTCAGACTTTTAAAAAGGCCTAGTAAAAAGATTTGAAAAGATTGAGGAATTTATTGAAATTGATGAGCAGGGACAGAAGTTACAAGAACAGGATTTAGCCTCATTAGTACATTCCAGACCCCTGGATGATTTATACAGAGTTTCAACTGCATATCAGGTAATTTCCTCAGAAAGAACATCTGGCATAATGTACTCTCAGGTAGTCAAAAAATATGCATGGGAACCAATATGTATGATCAATCTAAAAGAAATAAAGCAAACAATAGTTTCCTATGGGCTACATTCACCATTTGTCAGGGAAATGTTGAAAACATGGGCTTCAAGCACTAAGGCTACCCCACATGATTGGCTCCAATTAATCCCCCCAGGCCTAGAAAATGGACCTCAGCTGCTTTGGAAGTGTTATTTAAGAGAAGAGGCAAAAATTTTAGAAAACAGGGGAAAACGAAAGGATTTGAGACTTCCCAAGATCAAATTCCTGGTGAGGGTCATTACTCTGATCCTCAGGAACAGGCTCACTACAATGAATGCACCTTGTCCCTATGTAGCACAGCAGCTTTAAATACTTGGACAGGATTCAGGAACTAGGAAAGAGGACTCAGTCATATATTAGGTTTAAACAGGGCCAGAGAGAACCCTTTACTGACTTCTTACAAAGATTAACTAAGGCTGTACAATTAGGAGTGACAGACCCTGAAGCTAGACGTGTAATAATTGAATCCTTGGCTTTTGAAAATGCCAACTTAGAATGTAAGAATATCCATGGGCCTTTAAAGGTTAGATTAGCACCCGTAGGTGAATGGATCTTGCATACAATGAATGCTAAGACATTTGACTATAGTACTGAAGCTTGTGTAGGAGAAGTGATTTCCAATGGTATGAGGAGACACCAAAATGCCAAATGTTTTAATTATGAAAGAATAGAACATCTAAGGAGGGACTGTATTCAAAGAATTCCTAGGAATAATGTTTCCTCTAGGAATGGCAAGAATAAAAGAACTCAGGCTTCTGGTATATTTAGGAGGTGTGGCAAAGGCCAACATTGAACTAATGAATGTAGGTCAACAAAAGACAGCCAAGGCAACTCAATACCACTGGGAAACTCCTTGGGGTGCCTCTCACAGAGTCTGATGTCAAGCCAGGCCTAGTCATTCCTAGTCACTGTGGAGAACATGTCTCACCAGGAAAATTAAACAACCCAGTGCTTACTGCAAATAAACCATACTGTTCTGGATGATGGAATAGATCTGAAGGATGAGTCACAAACTCCAGTATGAAATAAGAAATGTTTATTTTGGCAGACTTCTATAAATTATCAAAGACCAAAGCTAAGAGTGCATATAAATTACATTGTAATTGAGAGACTGCTAGACACAAGAGCAGATGTGACTATCATTACTCCAGAATCTTGTCATCCATATTGTCCTCTTCAAGAGGCAGATATTCAATTCCTAAGAACTGGAACCCTATCTCAAGTAAAACAAAGCATGAAATAGGTTGAATGCTCAGGACCAGAAGGACAGAAAGTAAGGCTGAGGCCGTATGTAGCTAATATGGCAGTGATTTTATGGGGCTGTGACCTATTGCAGCAATAGAATGCACAGGTTAACATTCCTATAGTCTCCACAACTCATATTTCTGGGAAGGATATTATAAAATATTATTAAAATGTCACCAGCCACTCAGACTGTACAAGAATACAAAGCAACTAGCAAACCTTTAGAGGTACTAACAGTCTTGCCTCTAAAATGGTTAACTGAGAAACCCATATGGGTTAAACTTCCATTAAAGGCCATTTAATGGAAGACAAACTGCATTATTTAGAACAGCTGGTACAGGAGCAATTAAATGCTCATCATATTGAAGAATCAACTAACCCTTGGAATTCTCCTGTATTTGTTGTTAAAAAGAGATCTAGAAATGGAGAATGGTCATAAATCTAAGAACTGTCAACAAGGTTATCCAACCTATGGCTTCCCTAAAGTCTGGAATTCCTCTGCCTTCTCTATTATCAAAAGGGTAGCCTCTTATAGTTATTTATTTAAAGGATTGTTTCTTCACTATATCTTTACAAGAAGAGGATCAAGAAAAATTTGCTTTGACACTGCTTACTTATAATTCTCAGCCTACTAGGAGATACCAATGGACCATCCTCCCACAGGGAATGCTCAATAGTCCCACCCTGTGCCAATACTTTGTAAATCAGCCATTGGAAATAATATGCAAGGATTTTCCTAAGTCTATAATTTACCATTACATGGATGACATTTTGTTATCTGACTCAAATGCAGATACTTTGAAAAGAATGTTTGAAGAAATAAAAAAAAAATTCCTAAATGGGTATTACAAACTGCTCCTGAAAAAATACAAAGAAGAGATTCTGTCAATTACCTAGGTTACAAAATAGGTTTACAGAAAATTAGAACACCGAAGGAACAAATTAGGAGAGACTGATTGTGGACTCTTAATGAGTCTTTCAAAGATTGTTAGGATATATTTCCAGTTTATGACCAGCTGTTGGGATAACACTTGACCTAATAGTTCATTTAAACAAAACCTTAAATGGTGGCAAACACTTAAATAGACCTAGGGAATTAACAGCTGAAGTGGAAAAAGAATTGATGGTCATTTAAGAGAAATTGCAGGAGGCACATGTAGATAGAGTGAATCCAAATCTTAATTGTTTTCTTTTCATATTGCCTTCCAGAATTTCCCCTACAGGAATTTTAATGCAGAGGGAAGATATTATCTTAGAATGGATCTTTTTACTACATAAACCAAGTTAAAAAAATAAAAACTTATGTGGAATAAGTCTCTCAATTGATTAAAAAAAATCGAGACATCATCAACTAGCAGGTATAGACCCAGCAGAGATTATATTTCCTTTTGCGGCAGATGAAATTAAAAAATTATGGGAAGACAATGAACCTTGGCAAAGAGCTTGTGCTAATTTTGTTGGGAGAAATTAATACCAGTTATTCTAAAAGTGATAGAATTTACCTTACAAAAAGAACTACTTGGATTCTTCCCTGAATTATACATGATATACCAATAACTAGAGCCCATATATTTTATTCAGATGGAAATAAATCAAGAAAGGCAGGTTACCAATCAGAGAAATTAAGAAAAGTGAAACAAAATCCTTATAATTCTGTCCAAAAGGCAGAATTATATGCTGTTCTCATGGTACTAAGATATTTTAAAGAACCTCTAAATATAGTTACTGATTCACAATATGCAGAAAGAGTTGCCTTGCATATTAAAACTGCTGAATTTATACCAGATGATACAGAATTGACTTTATTATTTATACGGGTTCAAGATATAATCAGGAATAAGCTTTGTCCCATATACATAACACACATCCACTCCCATATGGGTCTGCCAGGTCCTCTAGCACAAGGTAATGCAGAAAATGATCAATCATTGATTGGAAGTGTGCTGACAGCCTCAGAATTTCATAAGAAACATTATGTCAATAGCAAAGATTTAAATAAAGAGTTTTCTATTACATGGCAACAAGATAAGGAGATTATAAAGAGATGTCCTACTTGTTCTTTCTATAACCAAACAGCATAACCAGCAGGGAGTAACCCTAATAGCACTCAAAGGAATGAAATCTGGCAGATGGATGTGTTCCACTTTACAGAATTTGAAAAATTAAAATGTGTGCACCACACCACTGACACTTATTCAGGTTTTCAATGGGCAACTACCTTGAGCTCAGAAAAGGCTGATTCACATTTAATAAATATGATCACACATTTATTAGAAGTTATAGTCATCATGTATATACCTGCACAAATAAAGACAGATAATATATCTAAGAAAATGAAACAGTTTTTGCTTATTATAATATAAAGGATATTACAAGTATGCCAAACAATCCTACAGGTCGGGAAGTAATAGAAAGATCAAGTCAAACTATAAAGGATATGCTAAATAAACAGAAAGGGATGGAAAATACCACCAGAAATATATTGCATAATGCTTCATTAACCTTGAATTTTCATAATGCTAATGAGAACTCCAAAGCCAGCTCTTATTTTTAAGTAGAGATGAATATGTGTCCAATTAAGGAACAATAGCAGCAGAGAGACATTGAATATAGAAATAAATCATAAAGTATATTTCAAAGATGTGCTAACCTCACAATGGAAAACAGGAGATATGTTATGTTTCGTTCTTGTTTCTTCAGGAGAAGCAAAGCTATAAATACCATCAAAATTGATAAAGATTCAGTTTGAAAAAGAGAAACCTTTTGAGAAAGAGAAATGTCAGCACTTCCACAGAGGTGACAATCATAGAGGTGGTAAGAAAACCTCATAAGGATTAGGGGCAGGATTCTGTCCTTGTCTTTGCTGGAAAATATTCATCTTCAAAGAGTGGAGAGACCTTGGACATCTAGATACCTAAAGATAAAAAGATAGCTATCCAGAAAGAATCAACAAGCATAGAGAAATCTGCCTCATGATACTGTATTATTTGCATGGTAAAATTTGATTATTTGGACACATATACATCTCTACTTAAAAATAAAAGCTGGTTTTGGAGTTGGACAATGGCTATCCAAGCACGTTGTTAAAATAAAACTTCAGAATTTCTTTCTCATGTCAGGAGCCATCTGGTGTGGGACAGGAAGAATATAGGTTTTAAGGAAATATTTTACTTCTCTCCATGCCCATGTTGTTTATATCATATCTTTCATTGTCTATATATCTATATGAATAATGCTTAAGTTTTCCACAATGAACAGTAGATTTTTCTGCAGTAATCTTTGAAGAAGATGGGACCCCAAAACAATGACTCCACCTGTCATGATGCTGATAGCACTACTATGAGACCAGTTTTGGGGTACCAGCTGCAGAAACGGTACATCTTCTTACAACATTCTGGCCAGAACTTCAAAACAAACAAAAAGACCCTCTCAACTACTCAGAGACCATTTGTAATTACAGAAAATAGCAATCTTGAAACTTACCCATCATTTTACTTTTACAGGATTCCATAGAAAAAACACAGCCCCCATGCCAGCAGGAAACAATTCTAGAAAGCAATGTCCCCTCTCCCAACAAAGAATGAGATACCAGTTAGGAGTTGATTATTATTTGCATAGTGTTGGGAGCTGGGGTGGAAATTATGTAAGCCTAGAGATCTCAATAAAAGGAAGATTGAATGGGATAATTTAGATAATGGGTAATTTAGTGTGAACTTATTTACACTATTAATAATAGTGAGTAATAGAGTGAATACTTGTGAGCTATTACTTATGGACAATTTACACTGGTATAGTTTCTTGTATATTGATACAAGTTTAAATTATATTTGTTATTTCTGTTTGTAATATTTGTATACCTATTCAAAGTTATTTTGTCATATTTTATGCATGCATGTTTCTACCTCTGTTTAAGACATTTTGTGTATTGATACAATTTTAGGATATATTTATCATATTGCATTATATATTTCTACCTCTGATTAAGATATTTATACATTGTTTACATTTTATGTAATTATCCTCCTTTACTGAACAGTTGTTCAAAGATTGTTTAATATTTTGATATGAAGTCTTAATCTTTAATATAAGTATTAATTAATACCTTTTAATAATTAATCTTTTATATAGGTATTAAGTATTATGGGTCAATATTCATTCATGTGTGTTATACTTTTAGTCAGACTAATTAGGTTCTTTAGATACATAGAGATTGTATTCTGCATAGATAGGTAATCATCAACCACTTCAAAGAGCTGTAGAACATGGCATTTAAATAACTAGGATTCTGTCATCAACCACTTCAGAGAGCTGTAGAACATGGCATTTAAATAACTAGGATTCTGTTGATGTAAGACACAATTGCTCCTGGCAGCATCAATCTATTCCTGAGAGAGTGTTGAGCACCAGAGACACTCTACTTGGAGTTTGTCTTCTTCTCAGCACAACCGGCCTTTGGGCAAGAAACTGCCCATGCCTCGACCAATGACAAAGTGAGCAATATCCAGACTGGACAAGCAGGATACAAGAACAAAGACTGTCAAATCTTGCCAAGACAGGGTAAGATGGTTTTGAAAAATTTCCTGCCTCTGAAGATGATATGTCAGTTACTCTAGGCTTTAGCCAAAGTTGGTTGCTTCAGCATTGCAAATGAGACTTTGGGTGATTGCTCAGGCAGCCTCTGTCATCTACTGCACATTTTGGAAGCTGCTTGATTGCACTTCCTGCCTATTCAAGTAATATTGTCTCCATTATCAGGCCTTCAATGGGGTTGAAGATTAGACAGTTGTAGTTACCATCCTCTTATGATCTAGTTAAGCCATTTCCAATATAAGACTTAGACTTTTTAGGATAGAATGTTTATTAAAACATTTAGCATACATTCCTTGATTAATATTGTTTATGCTGGTTGTAATTCTAATCTTATACCTAATAACTGTTCCTAGTGAATATAGTTTTGTATTGGCTTTAGAACTCTGTTATTTAAATAAAAGGGGGAGGTGCTGTGGTGATGTCTTTAAGATACCAGCCCACTTGGGCATTGTCTCTTATACTATAAATGCAGCTGTAAAGCCTGTGCTCACTTTCTTTCTTCTGGCTTTCACTTCCATCTACTAGATCCAGATCCTGTTCCCCGTTCATGCAGAAGATTGTGATCTAGGATAGTGATCTGTAAGTCTCCCCTAAATAACACTTTATTATATGTAATTCTGAATTCGGGTCCTCATGTTTCTGCAGCAAGCACATTACCTACTAAGTCTTCTATCCAGCCCTGCTACCCTAATTTTGATTCACTAAATCTACATTCTAAAATGTTTGCAAACATTCCACTTCTTTTAAATAGGATTTTATTTCTATTACATTTTACTTAAAGCAAATTACATTTCACGACCCCTTCTTTCCTTCCTTAAGCAGCTCCCATGTTTTCTCCCTCCATCCTTCTATGTTTAAATAAATTGAGAGTATCTTTATATTTATTATATACATATATAGATATGTATAAACACATAAATATAATACACCAAAGCTGTTTTTATTGTTTGTTTTTATTCCTTTTTTTGATCCATTTTTAGTTGGCTTTTAAGTTCCGTAATGATGATTGCCCATATTCAAATATTGCATAAATCAGCTTTGCTTTTCATTATGATTAAATTAATAAACATATTTGCTTCCTAAATAGGAAGTTCTGCTCATGGTGTTCCAGATATTTATGACATAAAGCATACAAGTTGATTTTCAGCAGAAGTCTAAGTAGTTAGTGTTCCACTTACCACTCACTTTCATACTTTTAGTACATCAATTGGCTGAAGGAGTTCTTGCTTACAGGCAACCAAATTGCAGTTAGTTTCAAATGAACACATTAGTCTCCTGGTGTACTCATGGAAATATTTGATCTAAAACAATACAAAAGTTCTCCTTAGAAATGTTAAAACATACTTACTTACGATGAAATTTGTGAATCTTTGATGGCACAATTACCAGTGAATCATATAGTGTGTATATGTATTTTCCCCTCTGTTTAACTATTTGCCAAGATTAAAAACACAGCATATATGGCATAAATAATATACCCTATCTCCCATCACTTATTTTATCCAACTTTCTGATTCCAATGTGTGTTTCAAATATGAGATCCGACAATTTAGTTGTTTTATAGTTCATTCGGTTGTAGTCTGATATATCACCCTCATGTAAGTTGGTTCCTGCTTTTACATCCACAACTTTGAGCTGACCCAGGTTGACAGCAGTACAAACAACAACCTTGTTGGTGACATAGGCAGAAGCTGCAACTGTCCCCAAGCTGGGTAAGTCAGATGGTGATATCAGTTCCCAGCCATGATCCCAGTGAGGTTAGTGACAGGTTTCATGGAGTCTAGTGAATTGATTAGCTATTTAAATAACCGTCTCCCCCATCCCAAGTCAAGGTCCTACATATGAAAGGGATTTGGAAGATCCTACTGTTCCTGCCATATAAAAAGGAGAAGCTGTTACAGACCCCAAAGTGTCGAATGCCAAGCCATCATAACCTCCAAGGTACATATGGCTGACATAGAAACCTTAGGTCTGGGAAAATAAACATAATATTTTGATTCATAGTATTACCATGGTAAATTGAGTGTGAATTTTCTGAAAGCAAATAAAAATAACTGGAAGTTGCTATGCATGCTACTGGAAGAGAGAAAGAATCAGCAATATTATCCAGCTGTGAATGCTACAAGCTAAACAATGACCAATCTGACATGATATGCCCACTGGTAAAATAGTGGGATGAACGATATGAGTAACCAACATTCTGTACTTTTTGATTTGATTGAAATCCCATTCCATAAAGTAGAACCCATCCTTGGTAATATTAACTGGGCAAAGAACCTGTAAAAGAACTTCATAGTATTGTTCTGTTGAATGGACTTAGTAACAAGCTGTCCCTAAAGTTCTCATTTTATATCCATAGATTAGGGCATCTCTCAACCTTCACCAGCAAAGCTTTTTTTTACAGTGGATGAGAATTAATAAGAGACTATGCAACACACAAAACATAAGATACTATGTAATGATCAGTTCTATCTAAATGGGGCAACTATATCATACCACTCTTCTTTCCTGGATCATTGAAGAAAAAAAGAGATAGAAATATTGTAGGAGCAAACCATCTGAGGATGATGAGGTAGAAGAAAACAGACTATTGTCACTTTCCAAATGAGTATACTTCCCAACTACAATTTAAATATGTATCCTTATATCTACAGATAAATGTAGGCTCCACCCCTCATCAAAGAAGCTTCTTTTTGCATAAGATGGAGACATCACAGAAATCCACACTGGTCAAAATTCAGAGGATAGTTGATCAAGGGGCTCCCAACCATAACTAGTGTATCCACAGCTCAATTCCTATACTCAAAGTCCATGGATCACTTCAGAAGAGGGCACAGAAGGATTTTAAGACCTAGAAGAATAGGATGTCAGTTATTAGATAGTATCTTGTATATATGAAATGGAATTACATTCCAAAATATTAACAAATGTTTACCTAAGCAAGACCTTATCAATGACAATACCAGTTGACGTGGAAATACAGGCAGGAAAAATTTCACATGGCCCACCCCAAATGAAAAGCTACAGAAAATTATTTTCTTGTGAGAGTGAGAAAAATAAGTCTTCTCTAGGTTATCCAATCCCAAATGCTCATCCAAAAACGCAGAAACACATAAGCAACACTAAATGGATTCAACAAGTTGTGTGTGTGTGTGTATAAAGCAAATATAAATAAAGAAGAGGCCATAAATTTAAAACGCAGTGAGAGAGTCACAGGAGGAGTTGGAGGGGGAAAGAATGGGACAGAAATGATGTAAATATAGTACTCATTTTTGAAATTCTCAAAAATATAAAAGTAAACAAGCAAGAAGTTAGGATTGTTTAAGAAACATGGTTTGTACACAAAGAAGCAAGCTTTTAGTACAGATATATTGTTTATTTCCTTTTGTCTGAGGCTTAAAATTTTTCTACAGTTCACTTTCTTTCTTGGGATTAGGTCATTGTTCCAGATTCCTAAGGTTTTTGTTTGTTTGTTTGTTTGTTTGTTTGTTTTAAAAAAAACCCTCACATTTGCCCATTTTCCTATCACTGTGCCTTTGCTCAGTATCACGCCTTCCCTCTCCGGCATTATACAGCTAATAGTTTAGTTGTCTGACATTCATGGGAAATTCTTCCCTGTGAATCTACTATAACTACATATCATTCAAGGATAGGAACATGTTCCCGTAAAACACATTCTGGTGTGATTTCATAGTTTCATTCTGTGACTTCACTATGGCTACACCAAAAAGACATAAGGGTTTCTTTTCCACGTGTTTCTCAGCCTATGTGATACATCAATAGAAGATTAATCCATCTTTGAGGTCATGTGACAATTTAGGGGTTGAGTCCTGTAACAGACTGCGTCACAGTTTCAGGCTATATGTTTGGACATTCAGTCAGCTCCATTGCAGTCTTATGAAACCATAGTTCTGTATGAAGTCTATTGCTGATGAAACATCACTGACAACACACATTTATATCCAGGAAGGTATAGAAACATTTAAAACAGGATAGTAGAGGCAAAAGCGTAGCTGTTGATAATAGATGTACTAACATTAGGTAGTATTATTTTGACCAGACTCTAGTTCTTGACTCCATTTCTTGATCTGATTGCCCACAATGATTTACTATAACTGGAACATATACTAAACTCTCTCCTCTCCCAGGTTGCTTTTGGGTCATGGTCTTTATTACACCAACAGAAACTTAAATAGAGTCCTCTGAGTATAGGATTCTGTTAGCTACTAAGATAATGGCATTTCTAATCAAGTTCTCAATGGTTGAGGCTTTAGAACAACTAAAATATATGAAATAGAGAAGAACAAAATCAAAGAAGCAAGATTCTCTTTGGCATCTTTGAATTGTGCTCCCTACAGAAGCTATTTAAAAGTCTTCATTGTCTAAACCTCATTTGGAAATAATGTGTAATTACAAGGCAAACGGAGGTCATCCTGGAGCCAAAGGGCCAAAGAGCTCAAGATGACCACTGCCATTTTAAGGGGACTACCATCTAAAAATGGACACACACTCAGAATACTATGTGAGGTCAAAGCAGGGTTAATGTGAGAGGATTGCAAACACAAGATATCTAGACTTCCTACGGTACTATAGAAGCCAGAAGGAAGGAAGCAAGGAATTTTTCAGTTTCAGAAAAGGCACGACAGTGCTTGCCCTCAGTCCCCATCTTGCACCCCCATTCCCTAGGACTCACCTCCCCATTCCCACCCCACCATCAATCAGAGTAATCAGTTTTTACATTCTTCCAGAGCCAAAAGTAACTGGTGGCTTCTTAGGTGATTAAACAAAGAGGCCATTTTTAACCAACTGACAATCAAGGATAGCATTCATTTTCAGCTTTTCAAAACTGTTGACTTTGTCTTAACTAGTTTTCTATTGCTTTAATAAATAACTGTAACTAAAAACAACTTGTAAAGAAAGGGGTTTCTTTGACTACATTTCCACATCATGGTCTATCATTGAATGAAGTCAGGACAGGAACTCAAGGCAGGAATCTGGAGGCAGGAACTGAAGCAGAAGTCAGACAGAAGTTCTGCTTCCTGTTTGTTCCTTTTGACTTGCTAAGCCACTTTCCTTTTTTAAAATTAATTAATTCATTTATTCTTCTCTTATATATTACATACCAACTGCAGTTTTCTCTCCTTCCTCTCCTCCCAGTCCCCTCTCCCCCATATCCATTTCTTTTTTGGTTCCCTTCAGAAAATAGCAGGCCTCCCAGGGATATCAACCAAACATGACCTAACAAGTTACACCTCATATTAAGCATGGACAAAGAAACTCAGTAGGAGGAACGTGTCCCAAAAGTAGGCAAAAGAGTCAGAGACAGCTTCAGACCACTCTTCTGAGTCCCACAGCAACACCAAGTTATACATACACATAGAGTACCTACATCAAATGTATGTAGGCTCTGTAATTGATGCTTCAATCTTTGTAAGTCCCTATGACCCCTGGTTAGTTGATTCTGTGGGCTATGTTCTTATGGTGTCCTTGACCCCTGTGGCTCCCATCCTCATTCCTACCCCTTTTTCTCAGTATTCTCCAAACTCCAACTAATGTTTTCTGTGGGTCTCTCAGTCTGACCCTCAGCCCATTTTCTTATATACTCCAGGACCTCCTGCCCAGTGATGTACCACCCAAAGTGGGCAGGAACTTTCCTGCATCAATCATGAATCAAAAAAATGCCTTACACACTTGCCCATAGGCCAGTCTGATAGGAGCATTTTTTTTAGGTGAGGTTTCTTCTTTCCAAATGACTCTAACTTGTGTCAAATTGACAAGAATCTAGTCAGGGCACTCTTCATTTTGAGTGTTAATATTTCAGATAAAGGAGGTTAAATGACCACAAGGTAACAAGTTGTGTAGATTCACTTCATGTTTTTAGGCTGTAAGTTTTAGAAATTAAAAAAAATACAAGTAGATCTGATTTAAAAAAAAAAAAGAGGAGGAGGAGATGGAGGAAGAAGAAGAGCAGAAGGAGGAGAAAGAAAAGAGGAGGAAGTATACTTGAGAGAGTAACTAGAATTCCAGCCCAGTTGACACAGAATTTTGAGTTTCCTTCCTGGGATTCAGTGGTCCCTACATAAAAGCTTGATGCTAGTAACAGGCAAATGAAACATTACTTAAGATGTTTTAAAGCTGGAGGAAGCAGAGGTGAAAAATACTCATAATAATCTTCCATTAGAGGCTCAGCATATTTTGATTATTTTTCAACTCTGAAGCTAAATCTCTTGGGAAATAGTAGGAGATGCTTAAACAGCATTTCTGTGTACCCTGTGTGGGAATTATTCCAAAATGTCCTGCTCTGTTTACTTGAAGTCCACATGTGCTTGGTAAACCATGGATGCTTGCTTAAAAAGAAGCTCTACTCTAGATTCTAAAGTAACTAAATTATTTTTATGAGAAAAAATGTTATTCCTACAAAGTGAAATTGAAAGCCTGGTGAAGGCAGTTTGAGATCTTTTAAATTATTCTTTTCCTCACAGTACAGAAAAAGATTTAGAGACTATTTTAAAATGATGCTAAAATATACTTAATTTTTAAGAATAATGGCTAACTCCAAATTCCAATGATTAATTCAGAAGAAATTATTAACTTGAGAAAGTACAATGTATTCTCTGGGGGTTATAGGAAATACATACAAATCTGTGATGTAAAAAGCTTTTTCAGGCAATAAAAATTAAAGGTAAATTATTTGCAGAGTCATATTTTTCTCTTAAAACCATGTGGACATCAGGGTTGATAATGATACAATATGTGTATGGCATATGTATATCTACTAGTTTATTTTATTACTGAATATTAGTATTCTCATAATTCACCTGTGTATTATAGCACATAATGGAAAGAACAATATAAATTATCAAGAGAACCAAAATTAAGCAGGTCTTTTGTCAGTGGAAGAGCCATGACTTATGGTGCTCAGAACCCTGGGTTCAATCCTCAGCCTGTCCCATCCTCCAAAGATAACTAAATATACTGTGGTTGTGATCATAGGGTTTTCATTGTTAGAAAGTTGGAGATGGTCAGATCACAAAGAAAAGTTTCATATTGGGCCACGATGTTGGAGATTTCAGAGATTGCCCTCATTGTTGTGGCCATGTGCAAAGAGACTATATATGGTGGAAAGAGCATAACAGAACAAAGCTACCCATTTTATGACCAGGATCTAAAAGTAAGTAAAGGGGGTGTGGTCCCACATTCCCCTTCAAGTATATACCAGACTCTACTGCTTCACTGTTCCAGCACTTCCAGATAGCATCAAGCTGTAACCACATTTTTAGTGCACAGATCCTTGGAAAACATACTTGATCCAAAGATAGCAAAGTCTTCTATGAGGAATACATGTGATATTTTCCATTAACATGTGCACTAGATAGATGGCAACTTGGCCATTGTACCTTCATATCTTAAATTCTGAATTTTACTTTCAGAAAGAATACATTTTTTAACTTTAGAAAATAAATGTCCCAGTCTATAAAAGGTCATTTTATTTTAATATTAAAGTATTAATGATTAAAATTTTTCCATTTGATAGCATTTACATATTTGTGTTATTATTTATGTGGCTTTAAATTTCCTAAACTCTTCTTATTCAGTCTTTGCCACACATATAGGCCAAGCCCACCTGGATCAGTGGATTATAATCTGTGAATTGTGACCCCTTTGGGGATGAATGACCCTTTTACAAGGGTGGCCTATGACCTCAGAAAACACAGATGTTTACATCATGGTTCATAACAGTAACAAAACTACAGTTATGAAGTAACAATAAAAATAATTTTATGATTGGGAGGGTTGCCACAACATGAAGAACTATATTAAAAGGTCTCAACATTAGGAAGGTTGAGAATTACTGAGCTGGATGGACTATTCAATGTCAGAGTTACTTTCTTTTTGAATATTTGTGTGTGTGTGTGTGTGTGTGTGTGTGTGTGTGTGTGTGTGTGTGTATTCACACACCCATTGAGACCAGAAGAAGACATAGATCTATTGGAGGTAAAGTTACAGCTGATTATATGTTGTTTGATGTGTCACCTAGGAATGGAAGTTAGTCCACTGGAAAAGTAGCAAGAGCTCTTAACCACTGATCTATCTCTTCAGCTGTCAAGCATTGCTTTCTGCTTTAGATCTACCTCATATTCACAGAGCTTCTATAAGCACACCTCAGAATTCTTCCTTTCTTTAATACAGCATATTTATTAATGCTTTGAAAATTTCTTACATGTATAGGAAATGTATTCTGATCCTATTTGTCCCCATTTTCCCCCACTTCTCATCTCCCCTCCCAACTTAATGTCTTCTTTTTTACTTATTTACATTTTGTTATAAACCAGAGTCCAATATGTGCTGCCCATATACTCATGGGGGCACATCCATCCAAAGTAGAATGGTGACTTACAAGGAGGCACACCATTAAAAAAAATGACTTTCCCTTGTCTTGAAGCCTTCAATTTTCCATAACATCTAGCTTGGGGGTCAGGAGCTGTGTATGATACCCTTATCCCTCCATGCTGAAACATTGTCCACCTTGACTTTGTACAATTCTGTGCACACAACTGTATTTTTTCTAAGTTCATGAGTGAAAGAATCTTGCCATGTTCATAACACACTATTTTTCTCTAGTCTCCACTGACTTCTGGTTCTTATACTCTTTGTACTTCCTCTTCTACAGTGGTCCCTGGGCATTGGAGGGAGATTATAATAGAGCTCTCCCATTTGTGGCTGAGTACCCACAGACACTTATTCTCTATACTTAAGCTACTTGTGAGTTTATTCTTTAACTGTCAGCATCTGCACAATGAAACTTATGTGATGAGGTCTGAGAGTTTCACTAATCTATGGGAAGAGAGGGTCAGGCGGAAGTTTATGCTATTCAGCAAACAATTCTCATAGACTCATTCCTACAGCTTATGAGCTCTACAACTATGTCGTCTTGGTTATATTACATTATCAAACAAGCATTTCCTCTGGTTGACTAGACCTTGAATGAAATAGGAAAGTGACTGGTTACTTCCATATTATTTGTGTCACTAGTGTACCTATTGGCTTGTATTATTAAGATATTTTATCAATCACTAGAAATATGAAAATGATTTTATCACTTTTTTCTTTTCTTTTTTCTTTTACTTTTTAAAAGAGAAAATAAAATATCTTGTTTTCATTTTACATACCAATCCAAGCTCCCACTCCCTCCCTGATGTGGGACGTCCTTATGTATATTTTTTGCTTGTATTGGTTGATGAATAAAGAATCTGCTTTTGGGCCAATGGCTTAAACGGATATAATCAGGCTGGAAGAGATATATATGAAGAGAGTAGGCAGAGTCAATGAGATGCCATGTAGCCACCAGAGGGGAAAGACGGGAGCTGTCAGCTGGAACCTTGTCAGTAGGCCATAAGCCTCGTGGTAAAATATAAAATAATGGAAATGGGTTAATTCTAGATGTAAAAGATAGATAGCATTATGCTTAAGCTATTGGCCAAACAGTATTGCAAATAATATAGTGTCTATGTGATTGTTTTGGGAGTCTGGGTGGCTGGCAAACTAACTAGCGGCTTCTGCCAACAGATTGGCGGGCCAACATAGTTGACTACATTCACATAAAAATCTGAGAACGCTTGTAAGGAAATTACAAACACAAAAGAACAGAGTTAAGCACAGCTTAATGCTATGGCTCCTTTAGGAGAGATTTTCATGATTCAGCAGTAGCAGAAAAAAAAAAAAAAAAACAGGTAGTTTCAAAATGGCAGTTTCCTGGTTCGCCAGCACAAACAGCTCTAACTCTTTCAGTAGGTCCGGCTATGGAACATTTAAATGGGGTTTGTGATCAAGGTGTTACAAACTGCTTAATGGCAACATAGACCTGCTGTGTGTCTGAAAATGGGGCTGTGAGCATGACTTGCACTAAACAGACCTCTGCCTAACTGTGTTGGACTGGGCTGAGTAAAAACGGAAAGCAGCTTCGTCCTAGTAATGAATGCCACTAAGAATTTTAAGAAGCACTCCTGAACAGAGAAGGATTTCAGATATACAATAAGACATGTTCAGACACAAAAGACCTCTAAAGGAGATACAGTGTGTTTTAAAAATGTACATAGGTTTGAGAGAAAGAGAAGAAAAAGAGTATAGAGATTATAAAAGGAGGTAAATGGTTTATAAAAAAATTTAAAAATTTTTTTAAAGAGACAGAGTACAGACATTCATAGATTAAAGGAAACTTGTAGAAAAAGTAATAGAGTAGGAAAAACAAGCCATGTAAAGATGGAATATACATGGAGAGTCTGGATTAAGTGTATTATTGTGTTTCCTTTGAATTTTTTGACTGTGAAGGAACTAAGTACAGAGAGATATTTTATTGTGTGGGCTGCTAAACTAAACCATCACATATATTTTAAAGGTATCTTGATTTCAAAATTTTGTTCTAAGCTTATGCTGCTTTGGAAAAGAGGTTCTGCTTTTGTTTCCACAGTAGATGAGAACCTGTGGAATCCTTCCAGACTAATGTGGTTTGATAAACCAAGACACCTCTGAAATGTCAACATAAACACCCCCAAAATTACTTTGCCCAACAAAAAGCAGGAAGAAGTTTGGAGAGAACTATGCCCAAATTTTCTAAATAATTTTTTATACATGAGTGTTTACATTTAAAAGGGGATATGCTATAGAGATTTGCATTGGCATGGATCTTGGTTTATTGATACAAATTTAAGACCAATTTTGTTATATGTATATTTCTTCTCTTGATTAAGGTATTGTGCTTGTGCAGCTCATTTAAAAATGTAATGAATAATTAATAAATGAAGGTTAATAGATACTCATCTATAATAGTAGAGCAACTGGAATCTGGGGGCACTTCTGGGGTGAGCTAGAAACCTAGAACAATGGAAATTCCCAGGAATCTATGAGGGTGACCCTAGCTAAGACTCCTAGCAATGGGATATATGGAGCTTGAATCGACCATCTCCTCTAACTAGGCAAAACTTCCAGTGGAGGGTTTGGGAAACCAACCTAACCACAAACCCTTGGCTTACAATTTGTCTAACCTACCAGGTGTGTTGGTGTAAGGAAGGCACAGAAATTATGGGAATGGTCAGCTAATGACTGGCCCTGTTAGAGACCAATATCTTGAGAAAGAGTTCACCCCTGAGGATCTGGACCCAAAGGCAGGACTACCCAGAGATTTAAGATAGAACCAAACACGAATGGCAACAAAAGTCAATGAAATGATTCCTAATGATATTCTGCTATTCTCATAGATTGGTGCCTAGCCCAACTGTCATCAAAGAGGCTTCACCCAGTGACTGATGGGAACAGAGGCAGAGACTCACAGGCAAACATTAGGCAGAACTCTGAGAATCCTTGGAAAGATGGGGAGAAAGAATTGTAGGAGACAGAGGGGTTAAGGATACCACAAGAAAATTTACATAATCAACTAACCTTGGCTCATATGGTCTCACAGAGACTAACCAACAACATGTGGGGAGCCTGCATGGGACTGACCTAGGCCCTCTGCAAATATGTTACAGTTGTATAACATGGTCTTCTGTGGGACTCCTAACAGGGAGAGCAAGGGCTGTCTCTGATTCTGATTCCTGCTTTTGAGAGCCAATCTACCTACTGAATTAGCTCATCCAGTCTTAATAGAAGAGGAGGAGCCTAGTCTCACTGTAACTTGATATACCTTGGTGGCTGATATCCTTGGAAGGCCTCCCTGTATCTGAAGAGAAGCAACAAATGAGGAGTGGATGGGGAGAAGGTGTAGAAGGTAGGGGAGGGGGGAGAATTTGGATCAGGGTAAGTTTTGTTTAGGATGTAAAAACAGAAGTAATAATAAAAAATATTTTTCAGTAACTAAAAATTAGTTTTGGTCTACAGTACAACAAAAATTCCTAAATTAAAGGAATTTAAAACTCTTTACTGTATAATCTGTTCATACTAAATATCGGTTGTAAGGATACAAAGACTGGGTAATGAGATAGGCATGCCAGTGTTTGTTTTGAAATTTTTATGTGAAGTGATAACATTGATTGTATTGCTGTTTCCAAACACATAAATATAATAACTACTTCTTTATTTTAAACAAATGAATTTTGTGGTATGTAGATTGTATATCAGTAGTTCATTTAACAAAGAAAACTTTAAATGCTTAATTTTATAGAAGCCAAGTGATATAAATTAAAAACTGACCCAATATCTATTAGCACAAAATATTGGCATTTTGTATATAAGAAAAACAATTCAATTTAATGTAATGAAAAGCAGTTCCTGTATCAGAAACTATTGAGATGTCGGTATTTTAATGTAGTCTGATGCAGGGATAGCCACAAGCCTCCTTGTGAACGATCTCAATGGCTCTCTCTCTCTTTTATTTACAGGAATTAAGCTTCTCAGAGTAAGAAAATTTTGAGTGAAAAGTGGTAATTACAGCTGGAGGTAATTTATTTAGGTATTTCCCAAATAAACCATATAAGATTAGAGTAAGGTACATATTGTTTCTAGGATTTATATATCATCTGTGAGAAGAAAGTCAAAAGAGCTTTATGTGGGGAAAGATGCAGGAATTTAAGATTAGAGACTTCACTATAGAAGGAAGGGAGAGGAAATGGAGTGACATTTAATGCTTTTACATTTATTTTATTTCCTCTCTCTCTCTGTCTCTCTCTCTCTCTCTGTGGGGGGGGCATTATGTGTTTATGTACATTTATACATGTCTCAGATCACATGTGTGGAGGTCAGGAAACAACTTGTAGTAGTCAGTTCTGCATTTCCACCATGTGGGTTCTGATAATGAACCTTGGTTTATTGGCTTTGGTGGCAAGCTCCCCTTCCTACTGAATCACCCACTGGCCCAGGAGTGCCTGTTTTAGAAAATTTAAACAACAAACAAATAAATACATTTTTAAACAAAGTTATGTGTTCTAGTTCAGCAACTATTTTAGAGAGTTCTGAAGTAATATAGCCAGCAAGACATAAGATACCTGCTTGGCCCTATGAAGATGGAGATCCACACGCAGATATGACAGGGTCAGGACCTGGGAGAGCAGCACAGTTGACCAAGTGCCATGGTCACTGTTTCTTCTGTGTGGCAAGCAAACCATTGCAGACACATTAGTGAAGTTTAGGTCATTCTTAACATAATAGTGGTTCTTAAGTTTATAACTGGCATTTATTGAACACTTCTCATTATTATATTAAGAGTAGCTTAAAAAATGGTACAATCATGGGGCTGCCATTACCAACCATGGACAAAAAGGAAGTATAACCCCAAAGTGTGGCTTTGCTGTCCATCCGATAGAGACAACCTAAACTACAGGTATGCTACCGAAGCAGCCTGAGAAGGAATGAAAAGTGTTGTCTCCACTAAGAACTTAATTGTTTTCACTAGAAGTCTTTTGCTGTGTGATGAGAAAGCTGATGGACATTGGTTTATAACAACAGGGCTCAGAAACTAGGGAATGAATTAGAAACATATGCTCCAGTGAATGTACAGGCCTAATCTCTAGCCATCTATAAAAGGAAAATCAATACCATAATAGGTGTCTCCAGTGATATTTTGAACATTAATTTAGAAACAAAAGGATTTCTTTAATAAAATATACTAAATAATATGTATTTCCTATATTTCCCCTTTATTATTTGCAAGATGTTTGCATTTATTTCTATACTTTCATTGTTCCAAAGGAAGACTGTAGTGAGACATTACTAAAAATTCAATTCGGGAAAGAGTTTTATTATTCATTCTACTTCCTACTAAACAACATCTTCACAAATAATATAACAGCATTATTTTGTGCTGCTTCTCATTTGCTTCTAGAGGTTTTCAGACATGTATTTTACAGCTTCTCTTTCTATTGCTATATTCTTCATGTTCTTTTCTTAGAGACAACAGAAAAGAGCAAATCCAACAATATTTTCCAAGTAAATAATTTTATTATTCATGTTTTTTTTTTAGAAATACAAAATGTCATCATCATAGCTGATCACAATAAAGATGGAATAGTAGATCAAAATGAGTGTATTTATTACAAGGAGAATGTCTTGGAATACTTTTCTGAACCAGAATGGTATAATTAGAGAATATAAAAAATATTGTGTTGGTATTTCTGTATTTTGACAGAGTGACTCAGAGGGAGACAAAACCAAACAATATAAGAAATACAAATTTTGTTTTATAAGAAAAAGCAATATTATTTCAAATGTTCTCTTTTTACAAATAAATTATTTTCTCATGAAAAGAACAATAGGATATAATCCTTCTTCAAGTAGTAAATTATTAAATATAGCAAATATACTACCAACTAGTTCTAAAAATCCAAATATAATTTACATAAACCAGAAGACTCACCAAAACATCCAAATATGTCTAAAAGCTTTATAAAGATAGGTGTGGGGGCTGGAAATTCAATACGGTGTGGTCCTGCAGCTCACTACTTGATGAGGGCTTTTTTTGGCAGTGCCTGCAAATTTGTCACATGATAAGATGTATCTCCAGAGAAGTAGGAACTGCATTTTTACTTATTCATTTTATCCCTGAATCTCAAATTATTATGCAAGGAATATTAAAAAAAATTGAGAAACTGAGAAGCTTGTTTTGTTTTGTTTGTTTGTTTGGTTTTTGCTCTATGCTTCCTAAAACTTATCACTGTTATCAAATACAGGACTTTACAAATTAACAGAATAACAAACAGTCACAATGGTCTTACAGTATTAATCTCTTCTGGAGGAACATCTCAGTGGCTGGGTTATACCGCACTAGGCCCCACCACCTTACCATTCACCACCTCTCTACATTGCCACATTGAAAGTGAGCCTCTATGCACCTGAAAGGAACACGGAAACCACATTTAAACCATGATAGATGCCATGTAATATTCAGAGGAACCCAGACACATTCAGATATAATGTACATATGAAACTGAAGACTGAGGATGTTTTTGCCATGTGGATAACAAATAAGGTTAGGAAATAAGAACTCATTGGCCATAGAAAAATTTGTACACAGAGGAGATCTTTGATTAGGACCTGAAAGAAACCAGATTCAAACATGTATAAGAAATTTTGTGGAATAAAATTAGACATACATTTAGAAGGAAGCATGTTTTACATATCACAGTAAATTTATACTGGGGGTTGCTATGAAGGTAACAATCTCAACTGTCAGTTCAAAAATGTAAATTCCTATTCTCTGTATAATTTTTAGCTAAAATGTTTCTGTCAGTCATTCAGATAGTAGAATGAAGTGACAAAGTGGTCAAAGTCTTTATGGATGGAGATGACATTTATGCAGGTACCCAAGAAATGGGTCTCTGGTTACAGTCTGATCCAAATCATGGATCTGGTCCTGCAAACACTCAGCCCTGTAAGCTGGACAGTGATTTCACTTCTCTAAGGAGTCTCTTTGCTGTAAAATTCATCCATACTGTGAAATATACCTTCATGTATGATTCAGGATTAAATACCACGGGTACAGAAAGAGCCCGGGCCATTGTTTGGCACTCTGCCAGCTCCACAGGAGGACTTCTGTTAGCACCCTTATATCAAGCACAGACAACAGTGACCAGGCTGACTTTCAGAAACAGGGTCGTCTCAGGAAGTGTTCTTGATGAGATACTGAGCTTACAGGCAAATTCAGCTAAGTTAAAAGCAGTAGGTAAGATTTAATGAGTGTTCTGTGCCCTCAATGCAGGGATGCTAGAATTTAAATCTGCTGAGAAGTCAGGCTCTGGATTATGATTCAGGAAGAGAAATCAGAGAAAAAAAGAAAGAGCCTGGAAATGCACCAAGTTCCTTCACTTTTTCTGTTTAATGTGCTATTTTTGAGTCTCCACCTCCAGCAGTACTGGGGAGATGTTTCCAAACAGATAAACCTATTGAGTGCTCTGGATCTTGGTGGCTGGAGTTCTGAGAGCTTCTTCCTTCTTAATCTATAAACTTGGATTATAGTAAGTGTAGACACATTGGGGAATTAAAATTTCATTTCTCAAATACCCACATGTGTAAGACGAGGTTGTTGAAATCATGCATCTCACAGGTAATTTGTAGAGAATAAGTAATATAGTGTATTCAAATGTTATAGGGGGAGGTAGGGAAAAAGCAGGAGAGAGAGATAATCCCATGTTCCCAGTGTGAACAGTGGCTCATTATAGTCACATATAATTAGTGCAGACATTGGGTCATCTTAACTTGGAAAAGTTTTTCCATAGTTTAAATTAACAAGGGCTCTGGCTCATCCTAGTGCTGCAGCAAAAACTATTTCTAAATCCCACTGGCTTACAACCAAAGCAAAGTTCAGTTTGCTCATGGAATTATTTAATTATCATTTAATCACATTTGTAGGAGTTGATGCTAGGTGCTAGTAAGCAACTTGGCTAAACTGTATCCACCCAACTGACCACTCTGTGCAGTTGTTTTTCTTCCTCAGGGAATGGCAAACAGTCCTGAGGGCAAATGTCCTGAGCAAGAGAAAATCTGGTGGATGTCAGCTCAATTTCCCAACTTATTCTTTGAAGTCGTGTGTCATGGTTTTATCCATTAAGCCTTTCATTAAGCCATTCATGCCAGCACATGTTCAAGGTCAATAGATTGGAGTCTAACTTTTGAGGGCATAAGTTCTTACAGATGTACTAGCATGTTTTGAAACTGAAAACTGCTGTTCTCTGTTCTTCAAGATTCCTCTTCATAAGAGTGAAATTTCATCCAGAAGAAATCCTGGATGTGGGATTTTCCTCTGTATACTATGAATGCCATTGGTTAAAAAAGAAGCTGGTTCAGCCTATGGCAGGGCAGAATAGAACTAGCTAGGAATACTAAACTAAATGTTGGGAGAAAGAAGGCAGAGTCAGTGAGAAGCCATGTAGCCACTGAAGGAGAGAGATGCCTCCTCCAGAGTCCGCTGAAACTTTGCTGACAGGCCAAAGCCTCATGGGGATACACAGAAAAATGGAGATGGGTTAATTTAGGATATAAGAGCTAGCTAGAAATACACGTAAGCTATTGGCCAAACAGTATTACAAATAATATATTTGCTGTGTGATTATTTCGGGTCTGAGTGGCCAGGAATAAACAAACAGTCTCCAGCAACAGAATCCATCCCTATTAACTCTCAAAAGTTCCATCTTGAACCATCATTTTAGGGTGTAGCCTTTAACATGAGTTACATGGGAGTGGGCACAATCCATATCCATATGTTCAATGCATAGTACCCTGCTTCTCATCCAGGCTTTTCAATTAACTGAGTATTATTGTGTCTTGGTTGTATTGTACTTGACAAGTCATCTCCATTGAGCTCAGGAGATGCCTTTGTAGAAATGGTTCCAGAGTTGGAACTCTGATTACCAGGTCTACAAAGCAAGCACCTTTACTTGCTGGATGTCTTGCCAATCATACCTCTATAATATTCCTATATTTGTTTCTTCTTTGATTGAAAAATATTCATACAATACATTCTGATTAAGGTTTTTCCTCCCTAGTTTAACATTAAGATTTTTTTTGTTTCACGAAAAGGTGTAAAAGGTGAATTAATGATATGGTTTACTTTCTCTAGAACTACACTTTCTAGGCTCGGGTAGAAAACAGGTATGCAAAGCAGTGATATTCAGCAGTCTTTCCAAGCATATGCTCAAAAGGCATCTTTATTTGGGCAATCTCAGCTGTAGAAGGCATGGTTGGCATTCATCCCTGGAAAGAACTCATGTTTTAAGGCAGTATTCATGTGGGATTCAGGAGGAAGCCAGAGCAGCTGAATAATCAACCCGCCCCTCCTTTTGAAAAATCCATGAATAGCCAATTTTTTTACAAAGACACAAATTTTGAACACTTTTCTATATCTGTCTTCCTCAAAGCAATGTAAGCACATGTGCCTAATAACAGAGGCTAATTATTTAACTTCTCTGATTTTTCTGAAAAGCTAGAAGCCTTGTCTATTGAGCCTCTTCCTGATAGGATTTCATAATGAATGGAACCCTATCAACTTTTCAGGCCCCATAAAGATCATTTTAAGTAATAAGGGAATATACATCATAGAGAATTAAATGCTACTTTCAACAATTTTTCTCTAGATAAGATAAATGTTGAGATAACACCATAGATATACTTTACTTAGATCCTCTGCATGATTTCAGGAACCAATAATTGCCCACTCAATTGCATGAGGGTTTTCTCTTTTAGGAATAGTCAAAGACACTCATCTCTGTTGCCTATAAGAATGTCACATAGCATGCTAGCATCTGATAACAGCTTATCATGTTTTGGAAGGCACAATGAGAGTTTCATTCACCCTGAAGGTCTAAGGTACATCATGTGAAGGCCCCAATGCACAAAGCAAAGTAAATGTACACATTTCTTAAAAGTGGGGTGGATCAAAATCCACAACTTATTGACAAATGTGAAGACACAATCCTGGCTATGATATAAGGTCTCAAATGGAATTCATAGAATTGGAGATCAAATAAAAATGAACATGAAGAAGAAAGAAAGAAAGGAGGTGAAGGAAGAAGGGAGTAGGTGCAGGGGAAAAGATGAGATAAACAGTCAAAGAAGAAAGAGGAGAAGGGAGGAAACTGAATATTTGAAAAATTAATTAAATATAATGAATGAAGACAAATTGGGACTGTGCTCAAAGGAATACATAAAATCTTATGGCTAAGAAAAGGCATCCTGTGAGTGGTATACATAGAATTTTCAGGATCACTGTGAATGTGTGTTTTTTTCCCTCAAATTCAGTAATTTCCCATTAAATTTATTTTTTAACTTTTGAATTTATTTTATTTCTTTTTATTTTATGTATATGGGTGTTTTGCCTGCATGTGCATGCATGACTGCTGTCTATAGAGGCCAGAAAACATTAGATATCCTGGGACTGGAGTTACAGATACTTGTGAGCTGTCATGTGGATACTGGGAATCAAACTGGACTCCTCTGCAAGAACAAGCAGTGATCTTACTAAGCTGTCTCTCCAGCTCCTTGATTTATGTTTAAACTTATCTAATTTAACATCCTCACACTGTCTTCTTTCTCAGTGTTCATCAGGCTACACTTGACAGCGACTGGCTATCCTCTACTCTGTATGCAATCCATTGTTGGTCCTCAAACTTGAATCTGCATACAAGTTCCCTTGAGCATAGTTACAAAATGGCACTGGCCCTGTTCCCAGAGCTTCTGATTCGTCTGGAATGAGATTTGTTGCATTCTGATACTCCTGAGACTGCCTATAAGTTATGCCTTGAATTAGAGGAAGAGCCAATGACTAAACAACTAGAATTGGCTATAGCAAAGCCTACAATTTGGATAGAGAAGGTCCACAGGAAGAAAAGTGTGGGGACTTGAATTTGGTGCTTCTGTTTGGTTTTGGGAAAAGTGAAGAAACATGTCTCTTGCTGCGTCTCAGACCAAAAGGCAAGGTCAGCTGGTTGCTTCTCAGCTTCTCTGATCTAGCAGATTTTCACCACCACATCTGACTTCTGAGTCTTTGTTGGTAAATAAAACAGTAAACACTTAGTTTAAAAGATTAAATGTACTCATCATGGCTGAAGTAGAGTCTGAGTCCCGGGACTAGAAGGCTTCCAGACCTGAGTCATCTGCAGGGTGTTGACTGTGGGGCTGTGGTGACCCAGACAGTAATTAAAATATCAGTAGACTCATGGGCAGCACTAACATCATGGGAAGACAGACAAACATGAAGATTTTGTATTAATTACTTTTCTCATTGCTATGAAAAACATCTGATAAAATGATTTATGAAAGGAAAATTTTCTTTTGTTTCACAGTCTGAGTATAGTTCTTAGCAAGTGAAATGTGATGGAAAGGGTGGGAGCCAGCTGTTTCAATAACCACATAGTAGCCCACAAACATCTATAATGGGATATGATGCCCTCTTCTGTCATTTAGGCATACATGCAAATAGAGTACTCATATATCTGTTACTTTTCCCTTTAGACTTCACAAAGCAAACAGGCCCAGTCCCCATCTATCTGTAGACTTGTACTGTACCCTTTGAAGCCTTACGTCCATGTCCTGGGACCTTGATCAGAGGAATGCAGAGAGAGGGAGTAGCTGCCTCTAGCTTTTTAACTCTAGTCTCCTTCTATTGCTCGTCTTTTCTGGAGAATTGTGTTGCAGTTAATAATAAAGTAGTCCCACACTAGCCCAGAATGGAGGATAACAATGTTTATTTAACAGGGGGTGAACTCACAGAAAGGGTAGCAATCCACAGTCCTCTGCATGCACTGGGAACTTGAATCTAATCCAGCAACCACGAGGCAGGCATGTTTTATATCTGCATTTGTAGTATGTGGCACGATGCCCAAAGTGGGCTGGTATCTCAAAGGCTATTGGCTGAAGTTCACACAGCCGAATCTTTTATTCTGTTATCATCACACTTTCTTCTAATGAGTGTTCTCATTTGTCATGCCCTTAGCATTGGAGAATTTCAGAAATCTAGCAGTTGAGAAAAGTAAAAATACTAAGCAATTAAAATTATGCTTTAAATTTAACTTGAGAGTGTTTTTAAGGTTGATTTTATAGATTAAACAACAAATTTGAAAGCAATTAACCTGAATTTCATTTGGCTGCAACCCATCTCTCTTGAAGTGCAAACATTGTCAACCGAGCAAAGAAAATAGTAAGTTAACAGACGTTAAAAAATAATGTACAGCTAACTGTCGACATAGTTAGAAACATAAACTTGCTGGGTGATGGTGGTGCATTTCTTTAATCCCAGCACTCAAGAGGCAGAGTTAGGCAGATCTCTGTGAGTTTGAGATCATCTTGGTCTAAGGAGTGAGTTTACAGAACAGTCTTCAAAGCTACACAGAGAAACCCTGTCTTGAAAATCTAAAAGAACTGCAGGTAGGCTGCTGCAATACCCATCCCTATCCACCAGATCCCATAAGCTATAAGCCACATCCTGCCCCCAAACTCTACTATCCTCCTGCAGCCTTGGTGGAACTCTGAAACACAGCTCGCTACAATACAGAGAGGACCAAGAGGTAGGTAATCAGCCACCTGGCAGGACACCTCATTCTCCAGGCCCTCTATAGTGGGGAAAAACCCAGACCCCTTTCCCAGCTGCCTCAGCTTCTCTAGCCAGCCAGCAGGAGAGTTTCCTGCAGGTAGGCTGCCCCAATACCCCAATACCCCACAATATACCTGTCCTCCTGCAACCCCAGTGGAACACATCCTGCTACAATACAGAGAGGACCAGGATGCAATACAGAAAGGACCAGGAGGGGAGTACCAATCACGAGGCAGGACACCACACTCTCTAGGCCCTCAATACTGGGTCAGAACCCCAGGCCTCTCTCCCACCTGCCTCAGCTTATCTAGTCAGCCAGCAGGAGAATTTCCTGATGAGAGGACAAAGAGAGGAACTCTAAAGCACAAGCTGTGATTGCACAGAGCAGGAACAGGAGAGCAGACGAAGAGAGCAAGCTAAGAGAGACATCAGTGGCTCCCCTAGACATAGACATTGACAGTACAGACCAGACCAAGAACAATTCCAAAGACTCAGACAGTCACTGTAAGGATTGGACCAAGATGCAAAGACACTGCCAGCATCAGAAAGGAAAACATGGGTCTTCTTGCCAATGCAAGAATTCATCCAACAATCTAAAAAGCAACATGGTAAAATCAGAACCCAGTGGTCATACAACAGGAAGGACCCAGAAGAAGCAGAAGAAAATGATTTTAAATGCAACTTTATGAAGATGATGGAGACCTTTAAAAAGAAAATGAAAAAATCCTTTAAAGAAATGGAGTAAAAGACAAACAAAAAATTGGAAGAAATTAATGAGTCCCTCAAAGAAACCCAAGAAAACCAAGAAAAAACCAATCAAACATGTGAAACAGACAGTTCAAGACTTGAAGACTGAAATAAAGGCAATAAAGCAAACACAAATGGAGGGAAATCAGGATACAGAAAATCTGGGGAAACAAACAAGAACTACAGAGAGGCAAGTATAACCTACCGAAAATGAAAGAGAAAATCTCAGGTGTTGAAGATACTTTTGAGGAAATCTATTCATTGGTCCAAGAAAACATTAAATCTAACAAATTCTTAGCATGAAACATCCAGGAAATCTGGGACACTATGAAAAACACCAAACCTTAGAATAATAGGGATAGAAGAAGGAGAACTCCAACTCAAAGACACAGAAAATATATTCAACAAAATCATAGAAGAAAACTTTCCCAAACTAAAGAAGGATATCCCTATGAAGGTACAAGAAGCTTGTTTTCTCCGTCAATGGTGGTTGAAAGCTTTGCTAGGTATAGTAGTCTGGGATTGCATATGTGGTCTCTTAGTGTCTGCAGCACATCTGCCCAAGACCTTTTGACTTTCATGGTTTCCTTTGAGAAGTCGGGAGTAATTCAAATAGGTCTACCTATATATGTTACTTGACCTTTTTCCTTTGCAGCTCTTAATATTCTTTCTTTATTCAGTATAGTTTGCATTTTGATTATTATATGGTGAGGGGATTTTTTTTGATCCAGTCTATTTGATGTTCTTTATGTTGATGGAGAAAACAAGATATTCCATGACAAAACCATATTTAAGTAATGCATATTCACAAACCCGACCCTACAGAGAATACTAGAAGGAAACCCCCAACCCAGTAAAACTAACTGCACCCACAAAAAAACAGGCGACAGATAACCTCACACCAGCAAACCCCAAAGAAGGAAAACACACCAACACTACCACTGAAAAATAACAGGAATTAAAAACCACTGGTCATTAATATTTCTTAATATCAATGGATTCAATTCACCTATAAAAAGACACAGGCTAAGAAAATGGATACAAAAACAGGATCCAGCCTTCTGCTGTATATTAGAGGCACACTTCAACCTCAAAGACAGACATTACTTCAGAGTAAAGAGTTAGGAAAAGGTTTTCCAATCAAATGGACCTAAGAAACAAGTGGATGTAGCTATCCTAATATCTAACAAAATAGACTTCAAACTAAAATCAATCAGAATAGATGGAAGAGGACACTTTATATTCATAACAGGAACAATTCATCAAGATGAAGTCTCATCCTGAACATCTATTCCACAAATACAAGAGCACCAAAATATGTAAAAGAAACGTTACTAAAACTTAAATCACACATCAAACACCACACACTAGTAGTAGGAGACTTCAACACTCCACTCTCACCAATGGACAGGTCAACCAGACAGAAACTTAATAGAGAAATAATAGATTCATGACTCAAATAGACTTAACAGATATCTAAAAAACATTCCACCCAAATACAAAAGAATAAATATACTTTCTTCTCAGCATCTCATGGAACTTTCTCTAAAATTGACCACATGCTCAGTAACAAAACAAATCTCCACAAATACAAAAGAAAAATGGAGTAACCCAATAAGATCACCATTTCTTTTTATAAGAACAACACTACTCTCAGAAAGCCTACAAACTCATGGAAATTGAACAGTGAACTATTAAACCACCCCAGGGTCAAGAAAGAATAAAGAAAGAAATTAAAGGCTTCAGAGAATTCAATGAAGATGAAGACATAACATACCCAAACCTATGGGACACTATGAAAGTAGTGCTAAGAGGAAAGTTCATAGACTAAGTGCACACATAAAGAAAGTGGAGAAAGCTCACACTAGTGACTTCACAGCACACATGAAAGCTGTAGAACAAAAGGAAACAGATTCACCCAGGAGGAGTAGAAGACAGGAAATAATCAAATTGAGGGCTGAAATCAATAAAATAGAAACAAAGAAAACAATACAAAGAATCATTGTGACAAAGAACAGGTTTTCTGAAAAAATCAACAAGATAGACAATCTCTTAAATAATCAAAATGCAGAGAGAGAAAATACAAATTAATAAAATCAGAAATTAAAAGGAGGACATAAATACAGACACTGAGAAATCTGGAGGATCTTTAGGTTATACTACAAAAACCTGTACTCCCCACAATTGGAAAACATAAAAAATGGACAACTTTCTGGATATATATCATATACCAAAATTAAATCAAGACCAGGTGAACAATTTAAATAGACCTATAAACTACAAATAAATAGAAGCAATCATCAAAAGCCTCTCAACCAAAATAAGCCCTGGATGGTTTCAGTGCAGAATTCTGCCAGAACTTCCAAGAAGAGCTAATACCTATACTTCTCAAAGTGTTCCACATAATAGAAACAGAAGGAACATTGCCAAGCTCTTTTTATGAGGGTAGAGTTACCCTGATACTGAAACCACACAAAACTCAAGCAAGAAAGAGAATTACAGAACAATATCATTCATGAACATAGATGCAAAAATACTCAATAAAATATTGGCAAACCAAATCCAAGAACACATCAAAAAATTCATCCACCATAATCATGTGAGCTTCATTCCAAAGAGGCAGGAATGGTTCAACATAAGAAAATCTACCAATATAATCCATCATAAAAATAAACTGAAAGAAAAAAATCATATAATCATTTCATTAGATGCTGAAAAGGCATTCAAAAAAATCTAACACCTCTTCCTTCATGATAAAGGTCTTGGAGATATAAAGGATACAAGGAACATATCTAAACATAATAAAAGCAATAAACAACAAGCCAACAGTAAACATCAAATTAAATGGACAGAAACTCAAAGTGATTCCACTAAAATTAGGAATAAAACAAAGCTGTCCACTCTCTCCATATCTATTCAACATAGTTCTTTAGGTTCTGGTTATAGCAATAAGACAACAATAGGAGATCAAGGGGATTTAAACAAGAAAGAAGTCAAACTTTCCTTACTTGCAGATGACATGATACTGTATATAAGTGACCCCAAAAACTCTACCAGGGAACTCCTAAAGCTGAAAAATACGTTCAGTAATGTGACAGGATACAAGATCAACTCAAAAAATCAGTAGCCCTCCTATATACAAATGATAAAGAAATCAAAGAAACATCACCTTTTACAATAGTCACAAATAACATAAAATACCTTGGGGTAACACTAACCAAATAAGTGAAAGTCATATTCAAAAAGAACTTTGAGTCTTTGAAGAAAGAAATTGAAGAAAATACCAGAAAATAGAAAGATCTCCTGTGTTCTTGGATAGGTAGGATCAAAATAATGAAAATGGCAATCCTACCAAATGCAATCCCCATCCAAGTCTCACCACAACTCTTCACAGACCTTGAAATAACAATAATCAATGTCACATGGAAAATCAAAAAGAAAAAAAAGAAAACCCGGGAGAGCCAAAACAATCCTGTACAATAAAGAAACTTTCAGAAGCATCACTATCCCTGACATCAAGCTCTATTACAGAGTTGTAGTTAGGAAAACAGCTTGTTGTTGGAATAAAAACAGAGAGGCTGACCAATGGAATCAATTTGAAGACCCACATATTAATCAACTCACCTGTAAACACCTGATTTTTGACAAAGAATCTAAAATTACACAATGGAAAAAAGAAAAAAAAATACCTCAATATAAATCTGACCACACTGAACCTGATAGAAGAGAAAGTGGGAAGTAGCCTTCAATGCATGGGCATAGGAGACCACTTCCTAAATTTAACACCAGTAGCATAGACACTGAGAGCAGCAATAAATAAATGAGACCTCCTGAAACTGAGAAGCTTCTGGAAAGCAAAGGACACAGTCAATAAGACAAAAAGGCAGCCTACTAAATGGGAAAAGATCTTCAACAACCCTACATCACACAGAGGATTGACCTACAAAATATATAAAAAACTCAGGAAATTAGACATAAATTCCAAATAACCCAATTAAATATGAGGTACAATACTAAACAGAGAATTCTCAACAGAAGAATCTCAAATGGCTGGAAGACACTTAAGGAAATGCTCAACATCCTTAGCCATCAGTGAAATGCAAATCAAAACAACTATGAGATACCATCTTGAACCAATCAAATGGCTTATGCTGGAGAGGATGTGAAGTAAGGGGAACACGCCTCCATTGCTGGTGGGAATGCAAACTTGTACAACCACTTTGGAAATCAGTATGACAGTTTATCACAAAATTGGCAATCAACCTACCTCAGTATCCAGCAATACCACTCTTGGGCATATACCCAAGTACTCAATCATACTACAAAGACATTTGTTCAACCATGTTCATAACAGCATTATTTGTAATAGCCAGAAACTAGAAACAGTCTAGATGACCCCCAACTGAAGAATGGATAACAGAAATATGGCACATTTATACATTAGAGTACTACTCAGTGGTAAAAAAAAAATGACATTTTGAAATTTGCATGTAAATGGATGGAACTAGAAAACACCATCCTGAGTGAGGTAGCCCAGATGAAAAAATACGAATATGATATATACTCGTTAATAAGAGGATGCTAGCCATAAACAAAGGATATTGAGCCTATAGTTCATGATCTTAGAGAAGCTAAGTAACAAGGTAAACCCTAAGAAAAATGTATATAGATCCACCTGGAAAGTTGAAATAGACAAGATCACCTGACAAAATTGGGAACATAGTGGTGGGCAGAGAAGGAAGGGTGTTACAGGGAGCCACTTGTTTGTCCCAGCCACCTGGCTAGCTTAGCCCCAAAATAACCACACAGAAATTGTATTAATTAAAACACTGTTTGGCCCATTTGCTCTAGCTTCTTATTGGCTAACTCTTATGTCAATTTAACCCATTTCTATTAATTTGTATATCACCATGTGGCAGTGGCTTACCGGCAAAGATTCTAACCAGTGTCTGTCTCAGGCAGAGGATCCATGGCTTCTCCCTGACTCTGCCCTTCTTTTTCCCAGCATTCAGTTCCATCTCCCCACCTACATAAATTTTGCCCTATTAACAGGCCAAGGCAGTTTCTTTATTAACCAATGAAAGCAACACATAGACAGAAGAACCTCCTATACCAGAAGGGTGTAAGGGGAAGAGGAGGGGAGAAGTGGAGGGCTGAGGAGAACTTGAGGGAATGGGATAGTTGAGATGGAGGAAGGACAGAGATTAAGAGCAAGAGAAGAAATATCTTGATTGAGGGAGCCATTATGGGGTTAGCAAGAAACCTGGCACTAGAGAAATTCCCAGGAATCCACAAGGATTACCCTAGCTAAGACACTAAGCAATAGAAGAGAGGGTGCCTGAACTGGCGTGGCCCTGTAGTCAGACTGATAAATGTCTTAAATATCACCATAGAACCTTCATCTAGCAACTGGTGGAAAGAGAGGCAGAGACCCATATCAGAGCACTGGACTGAGTTCCCAAAGTCCAGCTGAAAAGTGGGAGGAATGAGAATATGAGCAAAGAGGTCAAGACCATGATGGGTACACCCACTTAAACAGTCTATCCGAGCTAATGTGAGTTCACCAACACCAGCCAGACTGTGAAGGCACAAGGATAAGACCAAACCAGTCCCTCTGAATGTGGTTGACAGTTGCATGGCCGGGGCAAACTGTGGGGCCACTGGCAGTGGCACCAGGATTTATCCCTACTGCTTGTACTGGCTGTTTGGGAACCCTGATGGATACCATGCTCAGCCTAGATATATTATGAAGGGCCTTTGACCTTCCCCAAATCAATGTGCTTTGCCCTCTCAGAGGAATGGATGGGGGTAGGGTAGGGAAGTAAGTGGAGGGGATGGGAGGAGTGGAGGACCCCAGGAGTGACCTCACTTCCTTAACAATGACGTAACAATGCAGAACCCTTCAACCAGGCAACCTGCTGCTTAGAGACAGGCTAGCAGGCTCACTTGTCTTAAGACAGTATAGAAAGCAGGATGCTCTCCTGTTGTTTTCTGATTACTGGAGGCTCAGACCTCAAGAAAGACAAAAGTGGAGGCCATGGTGGTGCCCGGAGACGCCAGGTTCACTCCTGGCTCCAGCGCCTCTAGCCATTTGGTTGGAAAATAACAAACTGGAGTCAGGGCAGCCAGGGCCAGGGCCACACAGACCAGGTTGAGAAGGAGTCTGACCCAAAGGACCTGAAGGAGTCTGCTCCAAAAGACCCAAAGGAGTCTGTCTCAAAGGACCCGAAAGAGACTGCCTCAAAGGGCCCAAAGCAGTCTGCACCAAAGAACCCAAAAGAGTCTAACTTGAACACACTGGAAGAGGTGGTGGATAACCTGGGGACTTCCATGCAGGATGGGGACCGCAACTTTCTCACTGTCTTTCTGTGCAAATACCCATTGTTGTGTTTTTTTTAAAAGAAGGGGTGACCCAGCAGCTTGCTGCAGCTTGCTGCAGGTCCCCAGACCACGCGGTCTCTGTGGCGGGCGGGCGGCCACGTGGCTAGTCTCCGGATCCCCATATGGGCTGTGCGGCGGTACGGACGGACCAAAGAGAGCTGGGTAGGTGCACTATGCAGAGTTAAACATTTATAAGATGGGTGATGGAGGAAAAAGGAGAGAGAGAAGATAAAGAGATAGAGAGAGACAGGGAGATAGAGGGAAGGGGGGAGAGGGGAGAGAAGCAGCTGCTGCTCCCGTGAGAGCGGAAGAGGAAGAGAGGCAGAGAGTTAGGGTCAGAGGCTGGAAGCTGGGAGTGGGCGTGGCCAATAAGAGGCCAGCTACTACACCCATTGTATACCACCATCCATCCACCAGGTGCACGACCTGCTTGCTCTTCAAGCGGTAAGCAAACTTCTGCCCTGATTGTGAAGAAGATGAAGAATTAAAGAACACCATCTTTACTCCCCTGGACTCATGGATTGATGAGTTCCCTGAGGATTTTTCCAAGACCTCAGACTTGTCCATTCTGAAGAAGGTGAAGAAGAACTATTTGATTTTGAACATGCCCTACTCAGATCTTGTTCGTGTCCATGAGCTCGATAACAAGTTGCAGGCAGAAGTGGCCAATGATTCAGAGGACAGCGAATGAGGAAGTCCCAGATCCGGAGAGCTGCAAGGAGACAGAATAATGACTTGGCCTTAGATCAAAGGTAGGAAGTACATGATACAGAAATTTTTCTGAATCTGAACCAATGCGCATTGCTAGCTGTGCTAGATAGTTCTATGTCAACTCAATACACGCTAAAGTCATCAGAGAGGAGGGGACCTCAATTTGAAAAAAAAAATGTCTCCATATATCAGACTGTAGGCAAGTCTTAAGGTATTCTTTTTATTCAGTGGATTGATGGGGGAGGGCCCAGCCCATTATGGCTCACACTATCCCTGGACTGGTGGCCCTAGGTTCTTCAAGAACACAGGAGGAGCAAACTGTGAGAGGCAAAAAGCATTGAGCAGATCTCTATCGCTTCTGCATGAGCTCTTGTTTCCAGGTTCCTGCTCTGTTTGAGTTCTTGTCCTGACTTCCTTCAGCGATGAATAGTGGCGTGGAAGCATAAACCTTTTCCTTCCCATGTTGCTTTGCATACTGCTTCATCACAGCAATTGTAACCCTAAGACACTAGTAATACTAACAAAGTGGTCAATAAATATTTTTATTGAATTAGATGAAATATACCACTAAAATTCCAAACCTTTGAGTTTACTGGATGAGGTTGGCCAAAGTTTAGGAATGAGAAACAATTTGGAAAACAGAGATGATTATATCAAGAAAAAAAAAAACCTCAGCATTACAAACACTGCAGAATCCCACTCACATGTGGAAGGTAAGAGCTGATTTCACAGAGTGATGATTACCAGTGCCTGAAGAGAGAGGGTAGAGGGTGGAAAAAGAACACTGGTAAGTACATGAGTATATTCGATAGAAGATATTTTTATCCACCTTTATTTTTACTTTATATTATTTTTTCTATTTTAAAAATGCTTTTAATTGAAATAGAACTGCATCACTTTATCCTCTCTTTTTCCTCCCTCCAGTTGATTTTCAGTGTTCTATATCACTGTAAGACAAGTGTGGTTGGCCAAAAATTTAATTGTATTTTTAGGAGAGAGAATTTGAATGTTCCCCAAAAAGGAATTGATAGATGTATAAGGCAGAAGATACCCAGTTTCCATGAGCTACTCTTTGCATACGGTATTTATGTATTCAAATAGCATGCTGTGCCCTAGAAATATTTATGGTTACTACATTTCAATTAAAAATTTAAATGGAAATGAGAGATTGATAGCATGCAGAACTTATTTGGAAAAGAAACTATAAAATCTTTTTTTTAAATGGAACAAAAGTTTAACAATGCAATGATCTCATATTTAAGTACTGAATCCAAAGAAGCCTGAAATTAAAATCTATCCAAAGAGAGGGCAGAAAATAAGCAAAAGGTGTTTTCTAAGGAGTCTGAGGAGACTGGATCCTGAACACAGGTGGGAAGATTAGCCTCAGCTTGACAGAGAAGAATTCTTCAGTCTAGCAGAAGTAAAGGATTTAGGAAACCTTATAATGAAGGCAATGTCTTCAGTCAGTAGAAACTTCTTCCTCACAAAAACGTTTTGTTCTTTTTTTTTTTTTAATAAATTTTGTCTTTGGTGTGTGATGAGAAACTGCTCTGTGGATGTAGAGAAAGAGTTGGCTGAGAAGCAGAACAGAATTACCCGTAAATGTTGGCTTCCCACTTAAGCCTGGGGACATGCTCACAAAGTCCCTGTCTACAAAGGTGTGGGGTTTCCCTAGAGGGAGATATATTAAATATTTTCTCATCACTGTGAAAAAAAATATCCAGCAAGAAACAACATAAGGGAAGAAGAGTTATATTTGGCTTACTGTTAAAAGAGATAACATCAAGCTTGATGAAGGACCATGACAGAGAAGCAGGAGACAGTGACAGTACATCTACAGAAGGGAGGCAAGAGCTATGAAAGCTGTGCTTAATTGGTTTACTATTCTTTTATTCAGTTTGGGGTCCTGATCCATAAAATTGTATCCCCATATTTAGGGTGGGCCTTTTTACCTCAATTTACCTAATCTTGACAACCCTTCATAGACGTGACCAGAGATTTGTTTCTATCATGCTTTTAAATTCAATCATGTTGAAAATCAAGATTAACTATCATCAACTTTATACCCAAACATACCTACCCTTTAATCCATGCTGTTCATTTTTTATCCCTTTGAGCTTATGGTCATTTTATAATGCAAACTTTACTCATCCCAACTTCAAAAGCTCCTCCCCCAGTCTTTAGAAATTTCAACACTGTTGAAAGTAAAACGAATTTCTTCTGATGCTCAAGGTAAACTTTAACTGTGCATCTCTATAACCCATTAAAAAGATATTATGAACAAACATACAAATAAAAATGAATAGGTTCAGCAGGCTATAGACATAAATATGGATATATTTGTGCATATACATATATGTTTATAACAAATATAATAAAAGAAATAGCTGCCAACTTAAGAATGGCAAAGACAAGGAAGAGGTTTGATGGGGAAAGGTAGAACGGTCTGGAGAGAGGGAATAGGAAGAATGATATAAATCTATTTCAATTAAAATATTAAAGAAAAACTAAATAAATAAATAAAAAGAAAATTATGTAGCTCTGATATACAATGACACACAATAAACATTCTCATTCTAAAGAGAGGAATTGGGAACACAGCATGGAAAAATGGGGTCAAAGCAAGACTCAGTGCCAGCAGGGCAAAATCAAACCTACAAACCCATGCATTTCACAAAGCATGTAGGGTCCAAGATGTAATTATATGGGTCCTAAAAGATAGGTCTGTCTACCTTTCCAGTTCATCTACATTCAATATGCACAACCTCTCTTTTGATCTGGATGGAAGGATTAGCTTCAGATATTATAGGAAATATTTCTCCAATCGTGTAAGTGTGGAGGATATAGAGAACATAGCAGAGGCTATTTGGCATCAGTTAAGTCTTGTTTGAAAATTCTATAATTTTTATAATTTATGTCTTTGCTGTATGACTGCTTCATACATGCAGATTTCTTTATGAGATAGCACATGGCTCTGCCATCTTCAATATCTAGGGATCTCTATTGTAACTTAGACTTCACCTGTTTGCAGTAGTTCCTCAGGGCCTAATTACAGATACTGTGACCCTTTCATACTTTATTTGGCCTCAGTAACTCTATAACTGTGTTATGTGATTCCATGATACCCTTAATCTTGAATCTTTCAGGCCTGCTAAATCATCATCATGTATATGACACTTTTGTGTTCTACTGCCAACTTGCTATGGAGCCTGTCTCCTGGACCTCTGTGACAGGAGCCATTGGATGCTGAGCCTGGAGACACTTCCCTAAGCAGTTTCTTTTCATGAGCAGGCTACCTTTCCAATGGAGTTCAGGGTACAGACTCTGCTTCCAACTTAACTTGCATTTTCAGAAGCCTGAGCCTTTGATAGTTGGAGTCTTGACATCATTTCTATTATTTTACATGAAGGCAAGGGTTTCTATTTATCATGTTCTATGTTAAAGCAAGGTTTTATGTTTTTCATAGCGTCTTTTCTTAGCATACACCCTAGTTACAACTTTGAATCTGCTTGAGCTCTTTTCTTTGACAAATTCTGTGTTGTTTCTGTCTTTCTGCTCTCACATGGTGCTGGTTTTCACTGTAGACTTGGATAATGTTGGCCAGCAATAACCATGGCACAACCTCAACCATATCCTTCTGTGAAATTCCCTCTATCAAACCAATTAATTAATCACTCCAGAATTCAGTTTTACTCAAGTTCTCAAAGTTCTTCAATTAATCATAATGAAGCCAGATTCTATGCCCAAGTAAACACTTGTTGTTTCTCTAGACCAGTAACCAACTGAGTCCTTGTGTCCTCAGAAACATCATTAGCCATGTTTCTGCCATCTCTCATTTCTCTTGACTTTCTGTTCTTCCAAACTCTCTTCTTATAGTGTTCAAGAGTTTTTCTGGCCCAAAGTTTCTGTTTTGCATTGATCCTGAAAACCAGTTCCAAATGCCTAAGAATTGTGCTTAGGATCATCACAACAGTCTCATTTGTTGGTACTAACTTTCTGTATTAATTGCTTTTCACATTGGTCTGATAAAATACCTGACAGGAGAAAGCTTAAAGGAAAAAAGTTGAGCTTTAGATTACAAGTTGTGTGGATACAGTCCATCATGATGATGGGGCATAGCAGCAGTAGCAGGAGGCAGCCAATCACATTATGTTCACAGTCAGGAAGCAGAGAATGAGGAATGCTTATGCTCCATTTATTTTTGTTCCTTTCTTCTGCATGGGATCCCTGAGCATGGAATGGTGCCACCCACATTTAGGTTGAACCATCCCACCTCAGTTAACCTGTCCTATGCAATCCCTGACAGACATGCTCAGAGACTTGTTTACATGGTGATATTAAGTCCCCTGAAACTGACAACCATGATTAGCCATCATAGAAGGAAATGGTATGAGCAATCCAGGGTGGAGCATGCAGCTAGGTTGTAGGATGAGTCATTCTATCAGTAAAGAAATCTCTGAAATTACAAACAGAAAGGAGTGCTATGAGTCAGGACAAGAGATTTTAGTAGATAGAAGGCTGAATAAGGGAGAACAGGAGATAAAGTTGAGTGGGTGGTGCAAAGTATGAAGATTAGCGAAGAAAAACACTTCAGTCAGACACTAAGCAATTTTGTACATATTTTCTCTGATAAAGATTATTGGCTTTTTAGTCCATTATAAACCAAAGTATAAAAAATTGGAAGATGTAGAATTAATGTTCTGTTATAAACTTTAAAAGCACAAAAACATCATTAGTTCAATGAAAGTGATATATATGACATCTTTCTAAAATGATAAGGACTTAGGTGGCTCAGAAAAATCATACTTGGCATTCCATTGTTTCTCTAAGTCTCTTTATAAAGCTCAATAATCAAAAATAATAAAACATATCCTCTTAAATAAATACATGTAATACATACATAACAGAGTCTCAAAAATCTTAAGTCATGGTTATAGTCTTAGTACTATTTCATATTATAATATAAATGTGTTTCAGTCAAATTATTTCTTGTAAATCATGTGAGGATGTAAGTGAAAAAGTGAGGATTTTGCTGGATTTAAAATTTTAGTACATTCTATTTTAATTAAATCTTTAAGTATTATTTATTTTCTAACTGCTTAAAATAAATTTTAAATCTTACTTCCATGTCAAAAAATGTGAAATATGTATGTTCAAAGAATTATTTTTATCAGTTGCTAAAGAACTGATATTGCCATATGTTCAAATTCATGATTCCTTAGAAATTACTTTTAATACTTACACATTTAATTACTAATTTGAATAGGATAGAAATTTTCATAAAGATTTCATTAACACAAAAACCTGCTTTTCAGCTATTTAGTATTTTAATATTAACACTTGCCTTAATTGTCTTTATTTCAATGTCAGTAAAATTGATAGATAGACTAAGATGTGAATGCAAATTGGGCATGTATAAACAAACATTATATCTTTAAAAGTTAATTATTTCAGCACCACAGGCATCTTTCTGATAAAAATGACTTACTAGCATACACCTGAAAGGGGAAATAGCAATAAACAGGACTGTGTCACTCCAAGAGCTGATAGAAATGAGCATATAACTCAATGGAGTGTGCTTTCAGTGTCATATCTCATAAGCATTTAAATATAAATTCCCTTGATCATACCCAACAGGTAAATAATTGACATGTATAAAAAGACAACTATTCTCATTCTGCTGCACTCAACAAACACACATTTTTTTGCATCTACTTTTTCTCCAGCACTGCACTACCTGTGAAGACCATGAAGCAAAGGAAGGGTCAGTTTCTGAACACCAGCAGGGACAGCGACAGAACCTATGGAATGAACTTGCCAAATTTAGCACACTTGAATCACTTTTCATTGGTTCTGGCTTACGTATTTGAAAAGTATAATATTCATGGATTTTTGATCATTACTTTTGTGAAAAGAGTCAAATCTGTTTACAAAGTCCCTAAAAATTCGCAACAGTTTCTGAATTATATGGATTGTTTTTCACAGAGACCCAATCACTATTTAGCTTTCTGTTTTGCAAATAATACTGATCTCCCTGCTTCATGTGCCTATAGTAATTGAAGCTGCACATAGCAAAATATATTAAATATTGCTAAACAAATGAAATAAACAATCAATAATTACTGAATATTAACATTTTAAAATATTTTTCCTGAGTTCTTCAGAGAGTGATACAAAATGATTTCATTATGCAAAGGGAAAACAAATTATAATTATCTCAGATAAGATGCAATTACTCAGAGAGCCTAGCTGGTATGAATAAAGGGTCTGATTGAATCTGACCATTTTAGAAACATAATTTAGTGGGTCTGCACCTGAAGGGAGAGAAAAAATTAAAGCAATTTATTGAAAATGTATAATTCTGGAATAATTCGAAACTAAAGCAGTGCTACTGGCCAAGCAATACATTCTGTAAAAATTGTGACACGGGGAATATATTGCAGAAGATGGTGCCATTTGTTCCAGGGTCTCTTTCTGCCTTGCTCTGAGTCATCTTTTCATTCCCCCACTGTTAAGTCCTAATAGCTGGATTACACACACAAGCAGCAACCTTCCGTTTTCAGCAGCACCTTCTAAACAGAATTGTTTATTTTGTAAATACACAATCCTCCAGCTTCCTGTTGGTACAAATGTGGCTTACTGACTCTGTATGAATTCAGGGTCCATGCTTTGACCAGTATCTGACAGGACAACATTGCACACTGATTGTAGAGCCTCTTATGAGAAATCGCATCCTCTCAAATCTGGGCAAGGCGACACAGCATTAGGAGGGTGCCAAAAGCCTGTCTCCATCCGTTGCTGGATGACACCGCCCTGATGACAACAGGGCTAGGCACCAATCTGGTGACAGGAGATGGTCAGTTCAGGCTACATTTCTGCCACTGCTAGTAGTCTAAGCTGGGGTCCTCCTTGCAGACTTCTTGGTGTAGGGGGTTCTTCTGTTCATGTGTTGCTTTCATTGGCTAATGAATAAAGAAACTGCTTTGGGCCTGATAGGGCAAAAGTTAGGTGGGCGGAGAAGACAGAACTGAATGCTGGGAAGAAGGGCAGAGTGACAGACAGCATGGATCTCCTGCCTGAGACCGACGCTGGTTAGAATCTTGCCGGTAAGCCACAATCACGTGGTGATACACAGATTAATATAAATGGGTTAAATTAAGATATAAGATTTAGCCAATAAGAAACTAGAGCTAATAGGTCTAGCAGTGCTTTAATGAATATAGTTCCTGTGTGGTTATTTCGGGTGTAAGCAAGCTGGGCGATCGAGACAAACAAAGGGCCCCCCCTCCATGTAACAACTTCTGAGAGATTCCCTGTTTCTATTTTATTGATTTCTGGTCTCAGTTTGATTATTTCCTTTCGTCTCCATGCTTCTTTCTCTTCTAGAGCTTTCAGATGTGCTGTTAAGTCGCTAGTATGAGTTCTTTCAAGATTCTTCATGAAGGCACTTAGTGCTATGAACTTTTCTTTTAGCACTGCTTTCATCATGTCCTGTAAATATGGGTATGTTGTTCATTTCTCATTGATTTCTAGGAAGTCTTTAACTTCTTTATTTCTTCCTTGACCCAGTGGTAATTCAGTAAAGATTTGTTTGGATTCCATGAATTTATTAGCTTTCTGTTGTTGTTAAAATCCATCTTTAATCTATGGTGCTCTGATAAAATACAGAGGGTTATTTAAAACTTTTTCTATGTGTTGAAATTTGGTTTGTGGTTGAATAGATGGTCAATTTTGGAGAAAGTCCTCTAATCTTAATCTTATCTATATTTTAGATATATCCCAATCTTAATCTTGATTTTGTCTATAAGGTACCATGGAGAACTGGTGGGTATGAGTGAAGTAGCCAGGAGTCCCAATGTCATCTTTGTCCCTACTGGTCCAATTCTCTTAGGTCCCTGCTTACAAGGTCTCTGTCAATTAGTTCAGACTGTAGCACTGACCTGGAATCTGCTGACCCAGATCTACCTTTCATGAGGAAGACACAACTATTTTGCAGGAGGACCTCCTTTAGAATCTTTGACTTTACAGGACAAAGGACTCCTGTGAAGAGAATTCTATTAAAAGATGAAACTCCTTCCATAGCTCAAGAAGCCTGAGCCACTTCAGCAGTGTTAGGATAGAGACAGAAACAGGTGGCACAGATGAACAGGCAAAATGCACTGGACAGACTCTAATTTTTTTTCTTCAGAAAAGGCTAAGAGATGCATTAGAACATGCAGAAATCTGAGAACAATGGCACTCTTCACTGGCCACAAATGTCATTCCAGTATCAGCTTCAAATCATCTAGAAGACTTTTGGGGGTATGATTATTTATGTAAAAAATTATAATCTGAATAAATAATCTTTTCATGATTTTTCTTCTTTGTGTATGTAAATAAGTTAAGAAATATGACTGCACTGAAATAATTTATGAACCTCTTTCCCTGGAGTTATATATTGTTCTATAATACAAATTTATTGAATATGTAATAAAATAATCTTTTTATGGAAACAGAATAACCAAAATGCTGGCAAACATATATTCTAATTCTAATTATACATAGTTTCCTTCTTTTTCAATTACACAGAAAGGACTAGTACTGTCTTCATAAAATCTTTCCAGAAGACTTACATTTTCATTGGAATTCAATTCTAAAAGTGCAATTTTAAATGTTTGTCCAGATTATAAAAAGTATTTTGCTGAATTCACTGAATTTATTCACTCAGGAAAAAACATTTTAAACAGGACCATTACTTAATATAAATGCACCAAGTAGTATAGTCTTTAGAGAAACAGGGCTTACCCACAACTTAAGTAGAAATACTAATGTATTTTCTATGGCAGTCATATTATTTTACGTGCCTTGAGGTCAAGGCAAACAAGCTTGTCTAAATTTATAGAGACATAAAATTTGCAGTAAAACACTACTGTATCTGAATTTGTGAGAGGTATAATATGATGTCATGTACATAGGCCCATTGAGAGATAAATTGAAATATAGTAAAAACAAGTGAATGACATTTGTGGGTTTTCCTAATTCTAGCAAGTGTCAAAAAAGGATCATTGCTATAGTAATTGGTATTATCATACCCTGAACATCAAAGGCTTTCAAAGCACCCTTTAGTCTGCAAAAGTCACTTCCTCTATGTTTCCTTTTAGTAGTCAGTAGTCACAAAGATGGTAAAAAGAAAAAAAGCCTTGGAAAATTCTTGCCTAATTATCTTTTTGACATTCTCTGAGAACAACTGAAAGAGAGGCTTATAAAAACGAGTCAATTAACCTGTCCTATAAATTATACTCATCCAATTAAATCACAGCTAAAATATTGTTGCCCTGCAATCAGTTGTTTGATGAAAGAAAGATAATTTCTACATGAGGAAGAAAGCAGACAATAGGAAGTATTTTAAAATTTGTTCCTTTGCCTCTCCTGCTCCCTTTATGATATATGTCACCTCTTCTCACAATTAACCTTATTTTCTGCTAAGTTATTCTTCCTCAGAATATAACCAAATTGTCTTCAAGCAGTCTACAGGAATCCAAAAGGTGTGTCTGAAGATAGACTCCCAGGAAGACTGTGCATTACTACACTTATTTGATTTGCATGTTTAAAACAATTAAAACCTATGGTCCTCACTTCATAATAAGAATGCTAGAGACTCAGAGTCGAGAAAATGGAGCAGTCTATTCTATGACCTTGAAAACAGACCCAGAGCCTAAGGGAAAGATGAAAATGGCTAGACTGCTAAAAACAGCGGTACTTATATCCCTAATCAGTTTTCACTGTTGCAATTCCTCATTGCTGAGTTCTTCAAAGAGGCATAGCCTTTCCCACTCCTCTAGTATAGCAGACAATCTGAAGGCTCCATCACTCTGGAGGTGGAGATTCCAGCCCCCTTGTGATTCATGGGCTTAGTCATAGGGCAATTTGTTTGTAACCTTCAGCCTATGAGCAGTAGTGCAAACTGCCAACTAGGAAAAACAGGGTCCTAGTGCCTCCTGATCAGCTGTGATTCGGTGATGAGACCAAAGCAAACCTCATACTAAAATGAACCACACTTTGATTTTTTTTTCCAATACTATAAAAAAAAGTGTCTATAGGTATTTAATTTCCCAAAATAAAATTAGTTCTATAGCAGAAACAAATACTTTAGCCTAAATCTTCTCAAATCATTTTGTACCTTTTAAGAAAACAAACAAAAACAAAAGAATATAATTAAATACATTAATATAGAATTCTTTTAATAAATTATTATTTTTTAATTGGTTTTTTGAGACAGAGTTTCTCTGTAGCTTTAGAGTCTGTCCTGGTACTTGCTCTGTAGACCAGGCTGGCCTCGAACTCAGAGAGATCCACCTGCCTCTGCCTCCTGAGTGCTAGGATTAAATGCCTGTACCACCACCACCTGGCTTAATAAATTATTTTTAAGGTTTATTTTATTTTTAATTACGTGCATGTGTGGTGTGGTGTGGTGTGTATGTGTGTGTGTGTGTGAGAGAGAGAGAGAGAGAGAGAGAGAGAGACAGACAGACAGACAGACAGACAGACAGACTAACTTTGTATGGTTATCTATATGTGTGTGGGTATCAATAGAGGCCAGAAGAAAGTATTAGATCCCCTGGACCTGTATTGCTTAGCACCAGTGCTGAAAAATGAACTCAGGTCTTCAGCAAGAATGTTCTTGACCACTTGGCCATCTTTTCAGTTCTGGTAAGTATTTTTATATGAAAACAAAGATTTTCCCTTAGAATTCATTCTGAGAACAAAAACATCTTTTTATAATAATGCATGTCATATTATTCACATAGTCCCTAGTGTTTTAAGAGAAATAGTCTTAATTAAATATTGATAACCCACAAATTAGATTATGTTTCAACATGCATGTCTTAGTTTGCTTTCTACTGCTGTGATAAATATCATGACCAAAGGCAAGTTGGAGAAAAAGGGCTTTACTTGGCTCATATGTCTAGATCAATCACAGTCCATCACTGAGGGAAGAAGACAAGGCAGGAACCTGTTGGCAGGAACTGAAGAAGAGACCATGGAGGAGCACTGCTTACTGGCTTACTTGAATGGCTTACTTATGTTGTTTTCTTACAGTAGCCAGGACCACCTGCTCAGGCATGGCACCACCCATAGTAGGTGGGCCTTCTCACCTTAAACATTAATCAAGAAAACACCCTAACAGGCGTACCTTCAAACAAATCTGATAGGGCTACTTTCTCAATTGAGGTTTCATCTTCCCATATTACCCTAGCTTGTGCCAAGTTGATACTAGTAGTAGTGGTAGTAGTAGTAAAAGTAGTAACAAGCACAATGTGCATCTATCAATGAGCATGTAGAAAAGAATAAATATTTTTATTTGCTGCTCTGCCATCAGAAGATTTTCAGTGCTTCAGACTTTCCAAAAGTCTTCATCTCTACAAAAGCACATTGCCATGTGTAATCAGAGTGCTTGTCCCAAATCTAATGACTCATATGATGACTTGGTACATTGAACTAGAAAAATATTCCCTCTCCCAGAGACATGCAAGAAAGCACTCACCACTCTCATAGCTCAGCATCAACAACCCAGTAGAATCACAGCTTACAAATGGATGGAAACTTTTCACAGTTTTAGCAATTTAAGAAAGCCTTTAGTCCTGATTTCAACGTCTAACTAGCGAGTAAAATGACATAAGAGACAGATCCTCAGACTATAATAATAAAAACTTGCCGAAAAAACTGCAACATCAGCTAGCCAAGCTCTAAGAGCCTTATTAAGCTTTGCTTCTCAGCATCAGCAACTAGAAAACCAACGAGAAGCACATATGAAAGGGCTGATTCTGCACACTGAACAACCGGTGGTGCAAGACTGTGTTCTCTGAGAAAATTAGATGAACCTATGCAAGCCTCCATGAGGTTTTGAATGTTGGTTCCTTCAGAATTAGACTGTAGAGCTGCCTTTTGCTGGGCCCTGGCAACTGAATTGTTTGGGCATAGTGTTGCAGAGAGGGGATCTCTGAAGAGAAATGAGTTTGAAAATGCAAAGAATGTCAGCTGAGCACAGTTGTGATGGTTTGTGGTGCTCATCCGTTGCCCCAGGATGTTCAAGGCAAAACCTGCTCTAGTGTATGTGCTTCACTAGACACTTTGCCTTGCAGCAGAAAACTATCCTTAAGGTAAACAGTCCCAAACCACGCCAATCTGAAGTTTAAGAAGACGCTTGATAAGGAGCTATTTACTGTGCACAAAACCAGCATCAGAACTTTATAAAGGAATATAATGCAGCTCAAATGGGCATGCCACACTCAGAATGACCAGCATAGAATGAAGGACGTATGGAATGTGGAAAAGCAGGAGAGTCTCTGCAACACTCAGAGAAACCATCAGATGATGAAGGAATACAACCTAACAGAAATGATGGTTTCTGTCAAAACAGAGGTGAATATAAAACTTCAAGCACAATCAGTAACATAAAGAAAATATAAAGATAAAAAGAAAAATAAAGAATTTATAAAATTGAGCAAAATTTAACTTTTAGACATGGAAAATTTAGTATTGAATTTGAGAGACTCATAAAATCCCTGATAAACTATTTGGCAGTGGTAAAACATTCAGGGAATGAATACAGCAAGTCCAGAGATAGAGAGACAAAGACTTGGAGCAAGTAAAGGAAGATAAAATTTTAAACAAGGCTTTACTGACTTGTAGACAGATGTACATGTCTTATGCATGCTTAGTCAGAACCTCCAATATTTTAACAAAGCCAAAATGTTTAAAGAAATGATGGCTCAGCGTTTTCAAATTTTAATGAAGCTATAATTTCAAGAGTATCAACAAAGACATAAACATCAGAGGCAGTCCCGGACTTCTCACCAAGGATAATGTAAGCCAGATAAAAGGATAATTTCTTTAAGATAATGGAGGAAAAGATGAAATTAGAATTCCATGACAAGAAAAAAGAAAACAAACCAAGTTCACTAAGGCAGACAAAATTAGGTCATTTGTGACAAAAAAAAAAATATTGGATCAAGATATTCTCCCATGAGGAGACTGAGCCCCAAACAAACATCTCTCATCATCAAATGAAGCTTCCAACACCAGGAATGGGTTCCATCTAATCTGGTCATTGGCCAAAGAGGTCCTATGGGAGCCCCCAAACAATTCAGGCTATTGCCAAGGCCAATAGTAGTCCTCTACAAACTGACAGTAAAGTTCTATTAGTGAAGACCATACCTATACAAGGCAGTGAATATGGAGAAGTCCTGGTTATCTAGAGCCTCCCCCATACAGGCTGGAATGTATTCGGTTCATGATACTAGAATGTACTCTGTTTAATATCAAAGGAGAAATGCAAACACCAACTCAGCAGCAAACCCTTTGATATCTGCCTGCATGATATGATACTGTAATGGTAACATATAACTTATAGGAGTAACCAACAAATATGTAATTTGACTTATGGCCCTAAAATGACCTCTTACTAATTTCTGCTCTACTCATATATCTGTATCTTGCTCAGTTATCATCAGAGAAGCTTCCACTGGCAGCAGATGAGACAAACACAGAGCCCCATAGGGAGTGAATATGCAGAGTCAAAGACCTTGGAAAGCTCAGCCCTTGAAGGAATGTCTCCATCAAATATCTGCTGTCAGGGTTCAGGGAACTCTGTGGACATGGACACAGAAACAGTGTAAGAGTCAAGGAAGGGCATGAAGGAATCAGGGTCTGCTAAACACAACACAATTAATACACAAACTCACAGAGGGTAGCAGTATGCTCAGGCCCTGAACAGGTCTACACCATGTAGGGTCTTAAAGGTGAAAGAAGAAGTAGATACACACACCCACCCCTAATCCAGAAGATATCTCCAACCAATAACCATTTGAAAATAAAAATTGGTTCCCTCCAAGGCAGTCTTCCTGGGGAAGCAAACCACTCATCAACACACACACAAACACACACACACACACACACAACTCAACAGCATCTTTAGAAGTTCTTTGTCTCATAATGTTGAGTCTGTTGTTGGTGTTGTTTCTTTATTTTTGGTTTTGATTGTTTGTTTAGTTTTTTGGGGGGTGTTGTTTCATTTTATTTTGTTTTTTATTGGTTTGTTTTACCTCACAAGTTCTTACTGTATATTTTGTGGCTTCCAGTTTTGGTTTTGTGGTTTGTTAAATTGTTTTTATTGAGCTATATATTTTTCTCCACTTCCCTTACTACTCCCCCTCCTCTTCTACCCTCTCCTGTGATCCTCATGCTCCCAATTTACTCAGGAGAGCTTATCTTTTTCTACTTCCCATGTAGATTAAATCCATATATGTCTCTCTTAGGGTACTCTTTGCTATCTAGGTTCTCTGGGATTGGGAATTGTAGGCTGGCTTTATTTGCTTTATTTCTAAAAGCCACATATGAGTTAGTATATACTATATTTGTCTTTCTGGGTATGGGTTACCTCACTCAATATGATATTTTCTAGCTCCATCCATTTGTCTGCACATTTCAAGATTTCATTATTATTTCCACTGTGTAGTACTCTGTTATGTAAATGTACCACACCTTCTTTCTCCATTCTTTGATCGAGAGGCATTTAGGTTGTTTCCAGGTTCTGACAAATAATGCTACTTTGAGCATAGTTAAGGACATGTACTTGGGGAATGATTGAGCATCCTTTGGGTATATACCCAAAAGTAGTACTGCTGAGTCTTGAGATAGATTGTTTCCTAATTTTCTGAGAAATAGCCATACTGACTTTCAAAGCATCTGTACCAGTTTGCACTCCCACCAACACTGGAGGAGTGTTCCATTTACCCCATATCCTCTTCAGCAAAAGCTGTCTTCAGTGTTTTTGATCTTGGTCATTCTGACAGGTGTCAGATGGAATCTCAGAGTTGTTTTGATTTACATTTCTCTAATAGCTAAGGATGTTGAACTTTTTCTTAAGTGTCTTTCAGCCATTTTAGATTCATTGAGAAGTTGAGAAGTCTCTCTTTAGGTCTATACCCATTTTTTATTGAATTATTTGTTCTTTTGAAGACCAATTTCTTGAGTTCTTTGTATATTTTGGAGATCAGACCTCTGTCCTAAGTGGGGTTAGTAAAGATCTTTTCCCATTCTGTAGGCTGTTGTTTTGTCTTGTTGACCATTTCCTTTGCTTTACATAAGCTTCTCAGTTTCAGGAGGTCCCATTTATTGTTTCTCTTAGTGTCTGTGCTACCAGGGTTATATTTAGAAAGTAGTCTCCTGTGTAATGTGTTCTGTTGCACTTCCCACTTTCTCTTCTATGAGGTTCAGTGAGGTTGGTTTTATCTTCAGGTCTTTGATTCATTGGACTTTAGTTTTGTGCTTGGTGACAGATATGGATCTATTTTCATTTATCTACATGTTGATATCTGGTTATGTTGGTACAACTTGTTGAATATTCTTTCTTTTTCTGTTTTGTATTTTCTACTTATTTGTAGGTGTGTGGATGGATATCTGGGTCTTTGATTAGGTTCCATTGGTCCTCCTGTCTGTTTTTATGGCAATAGCAGGCTCTTTTCAGTACTGTAGCTCTGCAGTAGATTTTGAAATCAGGGATTGTGATGGCTCCAGAGGTTCCTTTATTGTACAGAATTGTTTTGGTTATCCTTGTTTTTGCTTTTCCATACAAAGTTGAGTATTGTTCTTTCGAGATCTGTGAAGACTTTTGCTGGGGTTTTGATGAGCATTGCACTGAATCTGTAGATTGCTTTTGATTAGATTGGCATTTTTACTATGTTAATTCTACATACCCAAGCGCATGGGAGATCTTTTCATTTTCTCGTGTTCTTCAATTTCTTTCTTCAAAGATTTAAAATTCTTGTCATTCAGGTCTTCCACTTGTTGGTTAGAGTTACTCCAAGATGTTTTATTTGTGGCTATTGTGAAGAGTGATGTTTCTCTGATTTCTTTCTCAGCCCATTTTTCATCTGTATAATTGAGAGCTACTTATTTTTTGAGTTAATCTTGTATCCTGCCATATTACTGAAAGTGCTTATGAGTTGTAGAAGTCCTTGGTACAATTTTTGGGGTCACTTATGTAAACTATCATATCATCAGCAAATAGTTAGAGATATATGTCTTTTCTGATTTGTATCCCCTTTATCTCTTTTTGTTTTCTTATTGCTCCAGCTATATTGAATAGATACAGAGAGAGTTGGCAACCTTGTCTTGTTCCTAATTTTAGCTTTAACTTTCTCTTCATTTTGTTTGGTGTTAATTATTGGCTTGCTGTATGCTTTCTTATTATGTTTAGGTATATTCCTTTATCCCTACTCTCTCTAAGACCTTTATCGTAAAGGGATGCTTTTTGTCAAAGGCTTTTTTAGTATTTAATGGGATGGCCATGTTGTTGTTTTCTTTCAACTTGTCTGTATGACAGATTTTCATAGGTTGAACCACCCTTCATCTCTAGAATGAAGCCTACTGGGTCATGATTGATGATTTTTCTGATGTGTTCTGGACTGGCATCCATAGTCACTTAATGTCTACATAATGTCTGACCAGGGCCTTCTGACTTTCATGATTTCCTTTGAGAAGTCAGGTGTAATTCTGATAGGTCTGCCTTTATATGTTACTTGGCCTTTTTCCTTTACAGCTCTTAATAGTCTATCTTTATTCTGTATGTTTAGTGTTTTGATTATTATGGGGCAAGGGAACTTTTTTTTTTGATCCAGGCTATTTGGTGTTCTTAAGCTCATATCTTCATATATATATTTATGCTGGGAAAGTTTTCTTCTATGATTTTTTTGAGTATATTTTCTGTACTTTTAAGATGGACTTCTCCTTCTATCCATATTATTCTAAGGTTTCATCATTTCATGGTGTCCTATATTTTCTGGATATTTTGTGTTAATCTTTTGTTAGATTTAATGTTTTCTTTGGCTGATGAGTCTATTTCCTCTATTGTCTCTGCAATGCTTAAGATTCTCTCTTGTATCTCTTGTATTCTGTATATGCTTACATTTGTGGTTCCTGATCATGTTCCCATACTTTCTGTTTCCAGAATTTCCTCCATTTGTGTTTTTTTTATTGTCTCTATTTTGCTTTTCAAGTCTTAAATCATTTCTTTCACCTGTTTGATTGCTTTTTCTTGGTTTTCTTTAAGGGATTTGTTAATGCCTTCCAATTTTTTGTTTGTCTTTTCCTCCATTTCTGTAAGAGAATTTTTCATTTTCTCCAAGGACCTCAAAAATTCTCCTAAAGTTATTTTTAGGTCATTTTCTTCTGCTTCATCTGTACTGTGGTATTCAAGACTTACTGTTTTATAGTCACTAGATTTTGTTGGTGTCTTTGTGGTGTTGAGTGTGTTTTTATCTTATCTACCCATTTTTCCTCTGATTAGTGTAGTTGTGGCTGTGTCTCTGGTGATCACTTTTCCAGGTGCCAGTGGATCCAAGGCTCAAATGGTTGTGCCTCATGGTGGAATCGGAGTCCCAATTCCAGTCATCCCAGAGGTCACTCCACTTTCACAGAGGTTGATCTATGTTTCCAGAGGTTGTTCTGCAATCCCAGAGGTACTTTGTGTCTGTTCCCAGGAAGGTCACTTGCCTGCAACTGTTCCCATGGAAGTTGCTGGCTGGTGCCTGCTCTCCCGCAGAGGTTGCTGGCTCAAACTTGGTCCCTGTGGAGGTAGTTGGCTCAGGCCTGGTCCCATGGTGGTCCCTGGCTCTGGTCTGCTCCAGAGGAGGTCACTGTCTTAGGCCTGTCCCCAGTGCAGGTCGCTGGCTCTTGCCTGCTCTGGCAGAGATTGCTTGTTGGGGCCTGCTCTGGTGGAAGTGGATAGCTCTGGCCTGCTCTTGCAGAGGTCACTAGCCCAAGCCTGGTTCTGTGGAGGTTGTTGGTCCCAGCCAGTTCCAGCAGAGGTTGCTGGCTCAGGCCTGGTCCTGTGGAGGTTGCTCCCTTGGGCTTGCTCCACTGGAGATCACTGTTTTAAGCCTGCTCCTGTGGATGTCCCTGGCTCAGGCCTGCTCTGGAGGAGGTCCCTGGTTTGGGCCTGCTCTGGAGGACGTCACTGGCTCAGGCCTGATCCTGGGGAGGTGTTTACTCAGGTCTGCTCCATCAGAAGTTGCTGGCTCAAGCCAGCTCCAGCAGAAGTCACTGGCTAGGGCCTGCTCCTACAGATGTTCCTGGCTCAGGACTGATCCACTGAAAGTGGTTGGCTTTGGCCTAAGACCACAGAGGCCACTGGCTCAGGCTTGCACTCTAGGAGATCGCTCTCTTTTACCTGCTCCTACAGAGGTTGCTGGCTTGGGCTTGGTCCTGTGGAGGTCACTTGCTCAGGCCTGCTCTGGTGGAGGTCACTGGCTCTGGTTTTGTGTTTTTATGGGATTCCTTTGTATACAAATGTCTGTCTGTGTGTATCTCTGTGTGTGTGTCTGTGTATGTGTGTGTGCCTACATCTGCATCTATATATATTTCTTGTGCTTCTTTGTTTCTCTTTCCTCTGTTTTGTTCTGTTCTGGTTGGTTTATTTTTGTTTTATCTTATTTTATTTTGTTATTATTCTTTAGATGTCTGTTTGCTCTCTAATGAAAGATAGAAATGGGTTCCTGGTGCCAACATATGGTGTCAGAGGCCCTGGAATTAGAGTTTGTGGGCCTCCATGCAGGTGCTGAAAATTGAACCCAGCTCATCTTGAAAAGCAGCAAATGCTCATAACTGATGAACCACCTTTGCAGCCCACACAATTCGCCTTATATGTGAGCCCTGGTCATCACACTCAGCTTCTCATGCTTTCTTGGCAAATACTACCAAATGAGCTATTTACTAACCACATAATTATAACTAACATCAGTTTTTAGCTGCTCTTAACATGTTTCAGGTTTTACAGAAACAATGCAACAAATGTCCAATTACAATGGTAGACAACAACATTCCGCTCTCAGGTTTCTACCCAAGTAAACAGAAAATCAGTGAGGAGCTGGTGAAACCCCTAACAACCACTTGGGCTGATTGATGTTTACAAGGATATGTATTCTTCAAGGGAGGAACTCACATTCTTTTTCAAGTGCTCTTAGAAATTTTAAAAAAGAATATATATAAGAAACATCTCTGTACATAATTGAAAGGCTTAAAATCATACAAACATGTAGCTTCACAGCAGTACAAAGAAACTAAGAACATGAATAGAATCTTACAGCTAGTTTGTAAAATTAAGAATGAAAATTTAAACCAATGATGAAAAGTTTTCTTTCAGCTACATTGAAAAGAAAAATTCGATAAAGTTAGAAGACACAAAAAAGAAAAATCTTTCGTCATGTAGCAAGGAAATACTATAAACAATACTCTACAAGCAACTGTAAGAAGAATAAATCAGATAACTTGTCTACCGGTGCTTTATGGAAGCTATTTTCACAGGATCCAAAAGCTAAAAGAGTTAGTGACCATGTGCAGATGAAAGGACAAATAAAATGTGTGATCTGCAAATGATGGAATGTTGTTCAATCACAGGAACAATAAATTTCTAAACCTTACTGTAGTATTTGCTTCAGTGAATATTAAGTATAAAATAATTAAGAAACTAATCCCTTTGATTTGCTTTTTCTAGATGAGATCATGAAAAATTAGAATGAATTCTTGATTAATGTTGATAGAATTCACCTCTAAAACTTTTTGACCTTGGTGCTGTCTTTTTCTTAGTGTGAGTGTAAATTATTGATTCAATGTAATGGATCTAATAAGTCCTTTCCTCCTTGGAGGAGTTTTTGGTAGTTTGAGTTTTGAAGCAATTGATCCATTATGTCTAAGTTGTTTTATTTTATTTCTTTTATCTTTTTAAATGACCTAGATATTTCTCTATTGCTGTCCTGTTCTTGTTTTACTTGATTTCTGCTTTAGTTTCTATTGCTTTACAAGAAGCAAAGACTTCTTCCTTTCAAAGAAAAACCACTCTTCTTTCCAGCTCTCTAGGATGTAAGTTATTGACTGAAGGTTTCCCTTCCTTTGCTCTGTGTAGAGCTATAAATTTCCTTTAGAACATTGCTTTCCCACTGCTTACACAAATTTGACATATTGTGTTTTCTTTTTTATTGTCCTCAAAGTGTGCTTCAGTTTCTGTTGATTTTTTTTAACCCATGTTGCTGGGGCATGCTGTTTGATATCCAAATGCTTGGCATATACATGCTGACTTTCTGTTGTTTATCTTTAACTCACCTCTGTTGTTCTGAAACTGCCTTGTATGGCTCTGTTCCTTTCTTCATGTCACATTTGTTTTATGGCCCAGAATGATGTCTGTGTTGTTAAATATCTCAGGTAAAATTGAGGAAAATGTTTATTCTGCTACTTTTTAAGGCAGTAGTGCATATATGTCAATTAAATTCAATTGATTGATGGTGTTGTTCAAATCAATGATAGCCTTAAATATTTTTTTCTGCTATGACTACCAATACTGAAAGTTCAGTATTTAAATCTCCAGGTGGAATGGTAAAATTGTATATTTCTCTCTGTGGCTCTATTTTTCCTCACACATTTCAACAATCTGTTATTTGTTGCACAGGCAAAATATTAGACCATCCACATAAACTAGAATCTTTACTAGAGTGGACTGCTAGCCTGTAAGTTTTCTCTTTTGAAGTCTTATATGCATGGCATTAAAGCTGATGTTATTTATTTAGTATTATAACAATGTAGCTTGCTCTAAATCTTAAATTTTAAACTGTATTAATCTTTGTATTTAGAGTTTGTGCATAACATGGCTGGGTCTTGTTTTTATGTGGTCATTTTATCAATCCATTTTAAACAGGTGTATTTGTACTAGAAAGATGGCTCAGGGAACAAAGGCATGCAATCGTGAAGACCTGAGTTAGAATCCCTAGAACGTACATGAAAGATAAAGCTGGAACAATGTGCCTGAGTTCTGAGAAGTTGGAGATAGGCAGATCCCTGGAGTTCAACTTGCCATCAAGTCTAGCCAACTCTGTGAACTCCTGCTTCAGTAAGAGACTCCTGCAAATAAATAATTAATAAGGTGAAGGATAATAGGACAAGCTACTTGACATTGGTCTGTGGATTCTGCAGGCATCCATGTGAACATGTGCATACATGTCTTACACACATTCACAGACACTTACACACATACATTCAAAGGAGTATATTTAGATCATTTTCATTAAAAGATTTTCAATAATTTCCTTAGTATTTATCCTACTTAAAATCTACTGACAGCTTTTGAACTTTTTTATTCTCCCCAACCCACTTTTGATAATGCAGTACGTATATTTTTGTCAATGTGACTAAATACCTGACTAGTAGAGCTTGGGGGGCAACTTTTACTTGCAATAGCTTGAGAGCTACCAATCTTAAATGGCAGGGGAGACAGGGCAGTAACAACAGCTTGCTTAGCACTTAGTTGTTGACAACTTTTCTCTCTCTCTTTTTTTATTCACTTTGGAACAGCCCATGTAAAAGTGCTACCCATCTCCCACAAGGGTCTTGCTTTCTCAATTACATCTCTCTGGAAGTTTCCCAAAGATATATTCAGAGGCATATCTCAGATGTGATTCTCTCTGCAGTCAAGTTGGCAACTGAGGTGAATTATTGTATACGCCACCCCTAACTTCAGCTGAGCACTGAAAACAATGGAGTTTGTCTTTGTTCCACGTTTTAGTTTCAGTTGTCTTTAACACCATTGTGATTTCTCTAGAATTGTCAGAATGTGTTTATACTAATCTGCATTCACCCCAAATAAAACTAAACCTCTTCACCTATAACTTAGGTACCTTGAGTTCCTTATTATACTATTGAGTTATTATGCTATTTGCACTTATTTCATTTATTCAATTATTATGATGATCCTGTACTTTGCTTTAATTTTTACTTGAAACAAATATATATGTGTAAATATATACATAATATATGTGTATATGTTTATATATACATATATATAATTTTATTTTGAAACACTTCTCTGTTTACACAATTATCCGAATTCCTGGCTGATCTGTATTATTTCCCTTCCTCCTTATGAACTCCTCTCAACCTCTTGCAGAACAAGACTATTTTAAATAAGTTTAGGTTTTATCTGTTTATTATCTATTTCTCCTTCAACATCAAAAAATGGTTTCACCAGATGCAGAGCCCTACATGTGAGTTTTCTCCGTCAATGTTAAAAATATTTTATTCTATTCTCATTGCTTGAATGGATCCTCATTTAATGAAAATGTACTTTTTAATCTAGTTACTTATGTTTCATTGACTAATGCACAAGGGCCTTTAGCATAGGACTTTATGTTAATCTGAAGAGCCAGCTGTGATCATTGAGCATTTCCTGTGGCCTCTGTGGTCACTTCAATCAAATTCCTTTTGTTTTGTCTACCCTGTTGTCTCTAGGATGGTTCACAACTATTTTCCTCAGCAGCACTTACATCTTGGAGCTCTTTCAACAGCAATTCATTAATAGCCCCCAAGTATGCTACTAGATTGCTAAATAAAGAAAAGCAGTCTTTGCTCTTGGAAGTCAATTTCAGATTCCCTTCTATATCTAGGTGGAATGGACTAGACAGGCCTTCTTTCAGATGGAGCACTCTGTGAAGGCAGTCTCCTTCAAGTATTGGCCTTCAGGATTAAGAATGTGCCACTAACATTTTATAATGATTAGTCTTCTCTTCCTCTCTCCCCATGCCAGAACTTTCTTCAGGAAATGCTAACAAATTGCTGGCATGAGTCCTTTTGTGCCTTGGGTGGCCTTGATATTGTCAGACAGTCAGTGGCCATTGTCACTGTTGTCATCTAGTGCCTTGTCTCTTCACAATCACAGAGAGTTGCTGAGGTTTGGGGAACTGAGAGAAGGCTCCTGCAGTAGGATCCACATTAGGCTGGGGGTAGGGAATGAGGCTTGTGTCAAATATTAAGAAAGCTTTAAAGGAAGCTACAGAAAGAAGTGTTAAGTTAGCAGGGAGTGATGTCTTTCATGGTCAAATAGCAGTAAGGTAGCAAAAATAATTCAAGACTTCATTGAAGGCACATCGTTTTCTAAGATGTACCTTCTTTGCACAAGAGAGACTCACCTAAGTGCAATGTACTATTTACAAACCTAGCAATGAAGGAGGTGGTACACTTTGGGAGAGTATGGAACCCCAATGTCTGCTTTAATATTCTATCTACTCTACTCAGCACATCCTCCCTCCTCAGACCATATGGCAAACCCTACATTCAGGGAAAACTATGGTTGGGTCCAAAACTCCTAGTGCCATTCAATGCAATTGTATTCATTTGCCAGTTGCTATTGACAGAACTGAGAGTTCTCAGGTCACAGCTCCTATGACTGCCCTTCCATTAAAAGTAATGCATCATCCAATATTTGTTCCCAGAGCCAAGTCATAAGCAATAAGCAATCCTTATGGGCTGTAGGGTCATGCCAGCCTTGTCCTGATTCAAAACAACATCGAGAAATCATCTCATGATGATGCAACAAATAACCATTTGCTACAGCAAAACTGAATTCATTTCTGCTTTTCTACAGTAGATAGAATCGTGTACATACAAAGATATCCATGCACTAATCCCCTGATCCTGTACACAGAGAATGTTCAATGGAAAAGGAAAAGGGTTGCATATTGAATTTGAATTGGTAATCAGCTGTCTTTAAGATGAGTGTGTTATTCTACATTATCTGTAAAAATTAATATAGTCACAAAAATCCTTGAAATGTGGAAAAGGGAGTTGGGATCAGTTGTGAAGGAGTGTCTGCCTACATTTGGGGTTTCGAAGATGGAGGAAAGAGGCAGCAACAAAAGAATGTGGGTTTTTGTTGCAAGTTGGAAGGGCAAGGAAATGTATTTTTCCCAAAAGTCACCAAAGAGCAACTTATCCTAGAAGGCACCTTAATTTCAGCTCCATGAGAGATGTTAGGCTTCTCATTGAAAGAACTGTCAGGTAAGGAATAAGTAGTTGCAGGCTGGACAGAGCATATCAGGCTATGAGGGCCGGCGGTCAAGACTAACGGGTACACTAGGTGAATTCGGGGAGGTAGAAGCTGTGATGATCTAAATGTGTTCCCTCCAAAACACACACTCAAACTTATGCTCCAATGTGACCGTGTTAAGAATGCTCTACCCTCATGAGTGAGATTAGTGCCTTCATTTAATGACTGTAGACAGGCAGCTAACTATCCTTTTACCATCTGCTTCTTCCATTGTTTGAGATGGAATCAGGGACCAGACTATGAATAGATAGCAAACCTACTAGCATTTTGAATTTGGGCTTTCCAGACTTCATACTGTGAATAGCAAGTTTCTGTTATTTGTAAATTAGTAAAGACTAAGTACAGTGTTTTGTCTTAGTCATAGAAGAGGATAACTACCTAGGTCATCCTCTTAACTATGTTATCTGAAAATATTAGTCCAGGATACTGGTGAAGGTAGGACTTACGAAATATAATTTCCATGTGTATAAAGGAATCAAATCTGTCTTATGTAGCAATTATCTTGAAATCAAATATTCCCTTCAGGAGGGTGGAAAGATGCTCATGAGTAAATAACTCATGTGTCTTAGGAAGTTTCTGCAGCTCAGGATTCTCAAAGTTCCATTTTTTCAAGGGCATGGAAAGCATAGACAACTGCTGAGGCATAAGAATCTCTGACCAGGCAAGCTGCCTAGAGGAGATCCCCCCACCATCCAAGCTGCCTGAAGGAGATTCTCCCGCCATCCAAGCTGCCTGAAGGAGATTCTCCCACCATCCAAGCTGCCTGAAGGAGATTCTCCCGCCATCCAAGCTGCCTGGAAGAGACTCTTGCATGAGCCAAACTTTCTGGAGAAGACTCTTCTACCTGCCAATCCACCTCAAAATCCTGCAGAGATCTCAAGGGTTGCAGCTTTCATAAGCTGTTTCCGATGCTGGTGCAGACATTCTATGATGCAGATGTCATTGAGTAATTTGTGCTCCTGGAAGGAGCCTCTTATCTATACTCCTGTTCGTAACACCAATAAATTCATTGGTTTTCTCAGTCAGACTTCAGTAGACTCATTCCTTTGTTCTGTTATTACTGCCCTATCTGGAATGAGTAGATGTTGGTTTGAGTCTTTCCAGCCCTATATGTAGGAAGTACCCTCTTGATGTTCCCCCTCCCAACCAGATAGAGAAACACTCCTGCTTAGAAGGCCTCTTTAGAGCATCCTTTGTTTCAAAAAGGAGGCAGGTCCACTTTTTTCTTATGAGTACTTTAAATCAAATAAAGTTGTTATAGACATCAATAGGGAAAATGTCAAAAATTTCTCTCTTTTCTAATCCACAAGCAAAACTAAAATAATAAGGTCCAGATGTATGTTTGAATGTCACTATGCAATTAAAGGAAAACAAGATGTATTCCACATTACTGCCTGACAACAGAACATTCTGTATGCAGAAAACGAGGGAAATACAAGCTCCTGTAGTGTCACTGATGCTGAACCTTAGGCCTGGAGACAGAGAGGAAATGCATTAGGCACAAAATGTGCTCATTTGAGCATTATTCCTAGGTGAGGCCTTTACCTATCAGTTTATGTGCGAGGCACACAGCCTTCTTTAGAATCCTGAGCAAAATCCCCTGGATGCCAGACAGACCACAGTAATGTCTTGATAACCAGCTAGCCTGTGAATTGAGCGCTGGCTGTGCCATTTCTCAGGAAATCGCAGGGAAATCCTGATGCACACTAACTTTTCCCCCTACATACTCCCAAAGTTAAATTTCTGTATATGTGCTTTTGTACTGAAAAAGTGTGTGTGTGTGTGTATGTGTGGTGTTTGTATGCGCACACATGCACATATATGTATGTAAACACTATTTTATATCCATGACCTGATGGTGTTATGGTACAAACTTGCCTTGCTTCCTTAAATGTAAGGAACTTCTCAATTAAATTATGTATAATGTAACAGTGACATTGTAGATGCTGAATTTTGTTGTTTTCTTTTCAAAGCATTGGGTTTTGCTTTTGTTGGCAGTTGTTTGTGGTCATTTAGTTTTTGAAGGCTAGTGTTTGAGTTCTGCTAGCTTAATGTATCATTATTGTATATCCTCCTTTTTAATACTATTTTCTTCTGACAATTATGTCAATTTGTTTTTTAATTAATTTTATTTTGCATGTATGATTATTTTTCTACATGTATGTGTGTGTACCTACCATACACATAACCAGTGCCTGTGGATGTCAGAAGAGGGCATCCATTTGATCTCTTGGAACAGGAGTTGCAGATGGTTGTGAGCTACCGTAGAGGTGCTGGGAATCAAAAGCTGTTCTCTGCAAAAACACCAATTGTTCTTAACTCCTAGCCACCTCTCCACCCTACCACCTCCACCTCCATCAAGTACTTCTGTGTCTTGAGAGCTTTGGAAACCTGCTGTGTGAGTCCTAGGAATGATCTAGGCTGTTGCTTTCTTTGCTTCTTTGCTCATCCTCTCCTTGAATCAAAGACTTCAGGGAGCCACAGACTTCAGTTGTCAGTCTCCCCTCTGTCTCTGTCTCCTCCTCTCCCATCTTCCTTTCTACTCCCTTTTCATGGTGGTTTCCTCCTTCTACTTGCCTTGTGCTCTCTCTCAACTTGAATCTCTGCCAGAGAATTGTGCTCTGATGACTCCACTGTTCCGCTTCGTGGCTGGAAATGGCCTCTGGGAATCAAGCTTCAGGGAATATCACAGTGCTTATCTCCTGGGTTTTGCTCATCTCAGGGATCACAGTGCTTTGCTGCTGAATGATCTCTTCATAATGTTCCATTCCTAAGAGCATTTGGGCATCAATTAAATGCCATATTCTTTTGAAAAATTTTCCCCATGGACTTGCTTCAAGGTCTTGTATCTTTTATTGGACTTTAACACAGGATATGAAAGAAGTCTACATTGACGAATTAATAACTTTCCAAAAAATGAAAGAAAAATCTTAGCTTTGGTCAGCTATCAAGATTTTGACACCTTCATTCATTTAGGAATGATGGAAGAAATCAAAGCCTTTTAGGATATCTTTGATGATATGTGGTTATGAACACTGATGGTAGAGTCACATACACACAGTGTTGGAGTTTATCTTTATTGCTAATTAGATGGTTGATTGTGCACAGGCTTCATAACTTTTTATCTTAAGTATTCTCTACTCTAAAATAAGTATCCTAGCTTTTAATCTCATTTTTGTGTCTGTGAAATAATATAGCTTAAAGGCCTAATTAAACTAGCTGTAGGTACCTAATCAGTTACATGTATCTTAAAGAGGTAGAAAGAATATATTGATAGTAAAATATGATTATATGTCATATTATAGAAATAGTAAAATTCTGCTCAATCATATAGGCTTTCATACATAAGAGGATAAATATGTGAAGATTTTTTTCATGTCTATAGAATTCCTGGAACAAAAAGTTTTGTTTGGTTGTTTTTTTTGTTGTTGTTGTTCTTTTTGTTTTGTTTTTAATCAAGGAAAACTATTTAAAGAAAGCATGACCTCAGAAAAGGAATATTGTATAGCTACAAATCAGAAAGGTGATGGCAGAGAGTCACTGCAGCAAACTTGACCAGTGTCCACCTGAACCTTGTTCTAGAAGGCAGTGGGCAGGCTGAGAGAATGAAGTCTAACTTACTAAACACTGAAATCACCAAATGAGTTACTCTGTTCTCACTTGACATGTAGGAGGCAGCATTTGGATAATCACTGAGCACTGCTTGAAGTCTCTTTATAGAGGGGAGTGTGTTCAAACTAACTACACGTACCTTGATTGGTCAATAAACTTTCCACTTTAAATATAAGTTGCATTTTTGAATAATGCATTAATGTTAAATGAGCTCAGTTAGCATAGATCAGTTTACCCTGTTCCAATAGCTCTGGGGCATACTGAAAACTTAAAAGTTATGAGAGACTATGGAAAAGAAAAGAAAGGAAGTTCCAAGTCAGCTGATCTCCAGAACTCCCTATTTGTGAAAGCATAGCTCATCGTAGCCACTATCTCATGGCTATGACTGGAGGAGCACAAAGATCTGCTATACACCAAGCTCCGAGTGCTGAAGTGGAACCTCACAATACTCTGGAAAGATATGAGAGATGGAGAACTGGAGACCACAGACACTAAGATTTCAATCCTTGCCCTGTTGTGACTTTAGTCATCAACTATCTATCTTAGATCACTAAATTTATTTTTCATCTCAAAAGCCACAAACTGAAATATTCCTAATATCTATGATGATTCCTACAAATATTTCACAGCACAGATCCAAGGAGGAAAAAGGGTTTGCTGAATGGTTCTAGTTCTAAATATGATGACCTTTGTACCAGCTGAAATTGAGTCCAATGTCCTGGAAGTACTAAAAATAGTTTCCTGCCATATTGATCATTGACCAGATTATCACCCTATGAAGCAAAGTGATGGATGGCAAAGATATACACAAAATATCTAAAAAAGCCACCTTAGAATAAGATAGCAATAGTCTCCTGTAGAGGCTGATAGAATAGAAGTAGTCTCTTTTTAAGCTTCCTTCTCTCCTCCCCCCTCTCTAAGAGCTCCTGATTTACTTTAGGCTATTCATATATGTTTGGAAAGGCTGTGTCTGCTTATAATTTCTGCTCAGGAAGAAATGATACAGGGCTTTCCAAGCAATATATTTCAGTACTCTGTCTAAGACATTTGATTCAAATCGGGCATGTTGAGTCAATCCAATTGAATATCAACGAGTCCCTGGATTTTGTTTAGGATTGTGGGGTATGGTAATTAGTGACTCTTACCCAAATGATGCTAGGTACAAATGTGAAGGCTAAGACTGCCACATCTGTGTTCAGGAATGTCACAGTAAAGAAGAGTAAAGTGACTAAGGAAAGCCATGGAGCCAAATCCCAGGTGGCACCAAATTGAGGACCAAGCCTTTGAAAATCTTGGTTATGCAAGTTAAACACTTCAAAATATTGTTTGTGTTAGACAACGTTAGTTTGTTGTTTGTGATATCAAGGCCCAATCTAATGAAGATATATATTGTGCAATTTTGTTATTTATATAGAAAAAGAAAAAATTTAAATCCGTGTCAATTTTTAGAATTACACTTTTGCTGAAGAATGATTTTAGAAAAGATTCTTAGAGTTTGACAAACCTTCTATTATCAAATATTATTTATCTCTGTCATCAACTCAATAAAAATCATGATACTAAAATTTAGCTTTCAGCGTTTAATCTTAAATTACTTTGAAGAGCACAGGAGGGAAATAGCAAAATGTTCTTGACATAAATGAATCTCATAGAAGTACAAAGGCAAAAAAAAAACTTTAAAACCCCTTAATTTTTGAGTAGCATTTTTTTCAACTTAAATTGCATGTCAATTATCTACTTCTACAATTAAAATCAAATTTATAGAAGAATACTCTTTTAGCTATTTATACTGCACTAAGTTTTTTAAACTTAACTATTTAAATAGTTTTTTTTTCTCTAAAACTACCTTGGGAATATTGACACCATTGGTTCATGTAATAATTTATACTTTAAATTTTCCTAGAACAAAAATCACTTTACCAGTAAGGCAATCATATGTCCTTTACAGAAAATTGTATGCAAATGGAGGTGAACATATGAAGAAACTCATGCCAGTGTCAGCATGTTTCTCTCATATGTGATTTCTCGACGTTGTATAGATGTGGCCTTGTGTAACATAGTCAGTACATAAAGACAATGGGCACATATAATGAAAATGCAAACAAGAGGAGCATTGCTCTCCAGATCTGGTGAGGGCCTGTGAAATCATCAGACAAGAAATTGTATGGGCCAGGGGTGGGTAAGATTGTATTACTGGTGAAGTGATTTTTTATTATATTTAGTTTTCAATTATAAATGGGGAGGCAAACTGCCTGTATCTTTAAATATTAGATTTCATTTATAGATCATGAACCAAAAGGGAATTCCTGTTTCATTAGGCATTCTCTTGGAGATCCAGCTATTTTCAGTATCCATATTATTGTTCAAGATATAATTTGTACTACAATTATTATAGTTCACATATTTACATGAATTGTTTTAGCATTTTTTGCTCTCAATTTGTGAAATGTATAAAAGAAAACATTGTTATATTAAAAGATGCTATGTTTCATAACATAACATAAAATAACCTCTTTCATCATTCACAAACTTAATTAGGAATATTCTTTTTTGAAAACTGGATTAAATATGAAAATAGTAGATGTGGTATTTTGAATCAAATGGCCCAAGAGGTCCATAGGGAATAGCACTTTTTAGGACATGTGGCTTTGTTGGAGTAGGTGTGGTCTTGTGGAAGGAAGTGTGCCACCAGGGGTGTCTTTGAGGTTTCAGACGCTCAAACTAGGTCCAGTATGATGGTCTGTTCCTGATGCCTGGGGTTCCAGATATAGAACTCTCAGCTCCTTCTCTAGTACCATGTCAGCTTGCATTCTGTCACACTTCCCACCATGATAATGGGCTAAACCTCTGAACTGGTAGTCGTCCCCAATTAATTTTTTTTCTTTTATAAGAGTCATGGTATCTTTTCACAGCAATAAAACCCCAACTAAGACAGCAGTTGGTACCAGGGACTGGGGTATTGATGTGATAGGCCTGACCTGACTATGCTTTCATTTGGCAAATGTGCACTTTGGGACCTTGGATTATAAAAAGCAGTTTAACAATTTAATTGGGGCTTAATGGGCCATACTAGTTGGAAGATGGAAGACAGTGATGCTGAGGGTGGTTTGAACTGTGGAACAAGGTACGAGAGGTTTCCAAGGAGAAGAAGATTAATATTTGACATAGAGATTGTTTGTGTGATATTTTGGTGGATAATGTGGCTTCTTTTTGCCCTTATGCAAAAAATAAATCTGTCTTTGGCTAAACTGAAGAGTTATGGATTAACAGCCTTGGCAGAGGACATTACCAAACAACCCAGTATAGTAGACTGTGTTGTGTGACTATCAGTGGCCAGTCTTACACAGATCTGTAGTGAAAAGGACAAACTGAATAAGAAAAAAATACAAAATTTATAGTTCTATGAGAAAGTATAAGAGCTTCAGGAAGTGTAAACAGATTAAGGAAAATCCAGATGCCAAGTGGAATAAAGCGAGTGTTGACCTCAGAGCAAGGTCCCATCCAGCTAAGCTTCCAACTTGTGAAAAGAATTTTTAAAAAGTGTAGGGATGGGCATGGTGGAACACACCTTTAATTCCAGCACTCAGAAAACAAAGACTGATTGATTTCAGAATTCAAAGCCTGGTAGTCCACAGATTGAGTTTCAGGACAGCCAAGCTGAGGCAATAAAGGGAGCCACTGAAAACAGAAAGTTGGTGAAATGTATTTAAAAAAGGGACCATATTCTAGCCTCAGCAAGCAGAAGAATTTGGCAGCTTCAATCATGTGGTTCTGAGTTTAGTTAGAGTTAAAGATAGGAAAATGGGGTTATGGAATCTCTCTCCATGGCTAAGGAAGGCTTCTGAAGCCAGACATGTTGCAGGGATGTCCCTGCATTGAGGCCTAGAAGGGCCATTGCATGAAGTTGTAAAGGTGAAGACTGGTTGCCTTGAATACCCCAAGATGTTGGAGTTGCCAGAGCCATGGGTATCTGTCAAGGAAATCTGCTAATAGGGAGTGGAACCAGCCCAAGCGAAAGAAGTGTGATGCAGAAAAAAAAAAGATGAAATAAGCTGGAGATATGAAGATTAAGTTGACATCATACCTGTCATACATGGAGATGCAGAGTTTGGAATTTGCCCAACTGGCTCTTGGTCTTTCTTTGATGGAGCATTTTCTCACTATGGTTCATTTCCTCTGTTTTGGAACAGTAATGCATACCTGTGCCATAATATGTTGGAAGTATGTGATCTGCTTTTCCATTTTGATTTTACAGGGCATTACAGTTAACAGATTGTATGATTCTCAGAAAAGATTTTGGACTTTGAATTCTTAAACAAATTAGAGACTGTTATAGACTATACAGATTTTTGAAGTTGTATTAAATGAACTTTGCATTGTGATATGGTTACAAGCCTAAGGGAACCAGGGAATGGAATATGGTAGTCTGAACAAAAATGTCCCCCATAGGCCTATAGGGAGTGGCACAATTAGGAAGTTTGACCTCATTAGAGTATGTGTGGTCTTATTGGAGGAAATATGTCACTAGGGGCAGGCTTTGAGGTTTCAGATGATCAAGTCAGCCCAGTGTCTCACTCCCTCTTTCTGCTGCCTGCTGATCTGGATAGAGAACTCTCACTTTCTTCTGTACTATGGCTGCCTGCATGCTGCCATGCTTTCTACCATGACAATAATGAACTAAACTTATAAACTGGAATCCAGTCTAAGTGAAATATTTTTCTTTACAAAAGTTGCCATGGTCATGGTGTCTCTTTACAGCAGCTGAAACTTTAATGCAGTAGAATGTTATCACACTTTCTATAGGTTTTCGGCATGATATTAAAAGCAATTAGGATTCTTCATTAGATAAATCTAGAAATTCCTTTTGCTGCGCTAAAAAGAGTTGTTTGTGAGAACAGACAGTGGAAGCGTGAATTTATGGTCCCATGCCTGAGTCTCATAGAACTGATACATGACTAACACATATTTGCAAAGAAAGAAATAAGGGGAGGGAGAAAGGAAGCAGAGATACATCTATTGGGAACCAGGAAGCATAATACCCATTAGTAGATATCATCAGCCTATAGAAGAACACCTCCCCTCCACCTCTAGCCAGTACTGGCAACTTCTGCATTTAGTAAAGATGCAAATTCCTAGGAGACACAGATCGTTTGCTCAAATAGAGACAGTGAAATGAGAAAATGGAGCAAAAAAGAAGGCCTGGCTTCTTTTGCTTATGCTTATGCAAGGAAACACATGAATTTCTCTTCTCAGAGGAAAGTGATACGTACGTTTGAAAGAACCTTGGACTCCAGACAAAATGGAAGAAGGGGCAACTATAGCAGATGCATCAAATTTGCTCAGAAGTAATTCTCAGCTCCACTAATAGACATAAGATATTGCAGGAGTTAAGTTTTCCTATAGACATAGGTTATTAAATAAGTAAACCGTATGATTATTGATATTTTGCTTTCCTTTTTAAGAGATGATCCAAAGATTAAAAGTTTTCTGGAGAAATCCATCTCAAATGTAAAATGTGACTGTTTGACACTGATTCTGTGAAGTGACCACAGGCCCTGTGCAAGAAAAGGACATACTCTTAACTGCATTGTCTAGCCCAAACTTTGACATTACAAGCATAAGTCTATTCTCTGCTATATAAAGATGTTCACCTCTTCAAGCTTCATGTAAGTGACACAGAATAGTCTTCCCAGGAGCAAAGTATTGATTCCTTGAATCTATCTTTGGGGGAAAAAAGAGTAGATGAAGTTGGTATATTCATGGAAATGCTTTCCTTGAAAAATCACAATGAACAAGAGAATCAGGTGTTGTGTTTATTTTATGTTTTTGTCCTCTGAGTTTCCAGTCTGCAGTGGATTATTTTTATATCTACAGGATCTGGTGTGATGAACTTGGTTTACAAAGGACTTTCATTTTTTATATTAATTTATTAAAAGGTAGTTGAGAATGAATGATTTCAATGTCTTGGAATTAAAACCCGTGGACTAAAAAGCACTGGGGCTTCTCTCAATTGTAGCTAGGCAACACAAACGAGATGGCAGGATGGGCACGGGAAATGGATTATTGTTCTTTAACTACCAGCTATTTCCTTAACACCTGGAAGAGAAGAGAGCAATCACACTTTCCCATAATGCAGCCCTTTGTAAATGTAATTCACAGGTGCACTAACTAAGTACTCAGGAGGTTCTGACAGTTCCATCCATCATCATACAGCCCTCACTATGTCACTGCCTCAGACTGATGGATACAAAATGACAGTCATTCAACCAGCAAAATAGAAGAAGCCAGAGAAAATATAATGCAAAATCCCTTAGGCCCTTCAATATAAATTCTCAACTTTCATTTTCTCTCTCCTAACTTTTGTTTTGTGTGTATATATAGCCGCACAATTATACACAAATTTCTACAATAAAACACACTTTCTTGAAACGTAAAAACTATGAATTTGAAATAGGCTACAAGTGCATAAAAATCAAATCATGCTCCCTTACCCATCTGAAAATTAAGGTTAATGGTCAGATGTCACTTCCTAGCTTTGTTCTGATGTTTTCGGTTATGCTATTGAAGAGTACAGTTTAAAAGTTATACTCATGTAGAGTATTGATGTGAAATCTAATTTCAGCATTTATTTCAATCAAAAAGAATCTATGAAAATGTTGACCACAAATGTACTTCAAAGAAAAGATTTTTTAAATTCATAAGAAACAAAAATAATAAAGACGTATACAACTATAAAACTGCAAGTGAAAACTGAAAAAAAAAACTGATAAAGTAAATGGAAAAGCCAACATCTTCATGTTTGTTTATTTTTAAGTGAAATATACTGTGTATCAGCATTTAGTAAGGTCAGTTGATGTAACAATAAGTTTAATTTTTTATTCAGGTAGAGTAACACAGAATATTACATAAATATGTAGAATTTCTAATACACACTCTTATTTAATTCATAATTGAGAACGAAAGCTCAAACAGTGAGACAGGAATCAAAAGATCAAAACAACACAGCTCTGGCTTCAAGTTCTTTCAGCTCTTGAAACTAGTTAAGACCTCAATTGTGAAACATAATTTTTCTATTATTTTTAAGTTTTGTAAATGTTAATCTGCTAATTTCCATCTTTGGTGATGTATTGTTGACAAAAACGTCGAATTTAAAGCATTGAGCTTTGATGTGTGTTTCATTATGAAATAAATTGATGTACACATCCCTTCATATATAAAATTTTAATTATAGTGTGGACATATAAAACCCAATCTCATAGCACATTTAGAATGTTCAATACAATGTCATTAACTATAGTCACTGTGTTGCTCATCATCAGCTCTCCAATGTCAGGAAAATTTGAATGTTCAACACTGTAATTAACTAGCATCACTATGTTTGCTTCTCATCAGATCTCCAGTGTACATTAATTCCTCATACTGCATAATTGAAACCAGTATTCTTTCTAAAAGATTCTTAATGCATGTTTGAGAGGTTTGCCTTCAGTGTGCAGTGCCCAACTTGAACACTGAGTCTACCTCCATCTTGAAGCCTGAGGATTCAAGATTATACAGGATACTAGGAAAGGCTTGAGACTTCATCTACAGGTACCACCTGTACCTGTAAAGCCCTGACCTTCATTAATGGTACTAGTTTTGGGTTCTAGGACAAAATACAGTATTTGCTTCCTCCTTCCCATGCATGGCAAGTATACTCTTTTATTTTTGAGCTATAAGATAGTCATTGCCCACCTCGTTTACTTGAAATTTTTGAAATCTTTTTTCATGAATAATTGCTTTTATTGATGTTTCTGAAGTGGGAGGTCAGAGTCAGAAGTCTGATAATGCCTCATGGCTGGTGCCTACCTAGTAACCTTTGCATTTGTTTCTCACATTCTAATGTGTATGTTGTCTCCTCCATCTGCAGCTTTGTTATCTCACTGCAAAGTCCGGAGAGATGAAATCTCCATCTAAGCCATGATCTTCGTGTTTCTTCAGGTCATTCTCTTTAGTAATAAAATGAAATAATTGATCTTCATTGTCCTTCAAAATACTTTTTAAGTAAAATCTCATTTTCTAGTGTGTAATTTTGATAGACTTATTTATAGATTTTATATCTAATGTGTTCTGCAGAACTTCTGAAGCAGCTCTGGAAGTTCTGCACTGATCTTCACCACATTGTTCTGTGGTGCGACCACAGATCAAAAATTTTCTTTCAATGACAATAAAAGGAAGGAAGTGGTTTTCTTGACATCTCTTACTGAAATAGTACTGGAATCCAGTGGTACTGGTCCCAGAGTTCAAGCATGTGCTTTGTTCAGGAAAACTTGTTGCCTCTCAGGCCACAGCATTCTCAATAGTAGCTCCCTTCTGGGTAGGCAAGCAAACCCTATTTCAATTCAGCTAGCTAGAGAAGGTGTCACCCATTGCATGATCAAGCTTTTTCACTCTTGGGCCAGAGTAGAGCATATATAAATGGACTACATAGGACATGGGCATTCATGTAGTGCAGTAGGCCATGCTAGGTATTCTTAGTTTGCTTTGTTCAGCACAATGACATCCAAGTAAGAGGTACTACATTCCCTTTGCTCACACTAGTCTATTACAAATCAGGGACCTTGATTTGCAGCTTTACATTCACTGTAACAAATACCTGAGATAATCCATAAGATGACAGGCTTATCTATGTTTTGTTACAGTTCTGGACATTGCTACCCATTATCTGACAAACCGATTTAGGCTTCTGGTGGGTGACATAGCAAATGTATGTGACAATAGCAAGTCATTTGCTTTGTGGCCAGAAACAAAAATAAAAAGAGATAGGATACCATATTCCTATTCAAGAATTGCATCTCTTTTGACTGGAAGTCTTCCCCACAAATCTCACTTCTTAACTTTTCCACTACTTACAAATCTTGATTTAAAAAAAAAAAGATAAAAAGAAAACAATTTGAAAAACAGAAAGAGGCTACTTTGAAGAGAAAAGGGAAGCAATGATCAAAGGACAATATAGACATGTATATTAAAATTAAAAGTCAATTAAAATGTTGGTTGGGTCTATTGAAAAGCCTATTAAAATAATGACATAGTGACACACTGGAGATGGGTTCTTAATGTCTGGGCCTTGAAATGGAGTTAAGGCTCAAAGTGTAAGAGAAACTTTATAAATGTGAGACATTGTGTTATTTCATATGCATTCTTTTGTTTGAGTCTCAGTTGGGCTCAACATTCAAGCTGAATTTTCGCCTCTTGGAGCAGAAGCAGGAGGCAGCAAGATAGATGGTTTTCACAGAGCCCCTCCTTTCTGCTTAAGGCAATGGAAAATAGTCTCAAGTAAGTCCATAACCAAGGAAGAAATACATAAATGTCTGTCTCTCAAAAGGAGTTAGCATGTCATTTTAAAAAATTGCTTCATTCCTGGGTAGTGGTGGCACATGTTTTTAATCCCAGCACTCGGGAAGCAGAGACAGACAAATCTCTAAGTTTGAGGACAGTCTGATCTTCATGGAGAGTTCCAGGACAGCCATGGATACACAGAGAAACCCTGTCTTAAATTTTTAATTGCTTTATTAGTACATATTAATTACATAAATAATGTTTTTCATTGTGACATTTCATACATGTCATAATGTCCTGTGATAATTTTCACCCCACTCCTTTTATCTCCCAAGTTGTCCTTTTCCTTTTCTCAAATTGTAACTTTTCTTTCACCTTCTTTTCATATATAAAAAACAAGATTTTTAAATGACAAGTATATATATACATAGATATATATATATCTATGTATATATATATATGTATGTGTATATATATATATATAGAGAGAGAGAGAGAGAAAGAGAGAGAGAGGTTTAGCCATCCTGAGTCTGACTTATTTTGCTTTTATGATGATTTTCAGTTTAGTCCATTTTCTTGTAAATGACACAATGTCATTCTTTTTTGCTTGCTTCTGTCTGTCAAGACTCTCCTGCTCTTTTTCGAGTCGTTGAACAACTGCTGTTTTCCAGCTATGCTTAGCAGAAATATGGAAGATATTCTGGCATCTTTGAGTATGTTTTCCCCAACCGGGATATGTTGGAAATTAAGTGTTGCCATTGGAGACAGAAAAGGGGAATGGGTAATATGACACTTTCTAAAATGAACAGTTTGCAGAGTGTGAGCTGCTCATATCAATTAGCTGTTTGTGCATTCAAAGACCTCCTGATCTATTGCTCCTTTAGCTCACAATATGTGAGACAACAAACTAGTTTGCTTACAGTCAACAGTACTGATGCTTGTAATTGGGCTCATCATTAAGTACTGTCAAGAGATCAATACCAGCGTACTGGGTTAGCCTACAGGATACATAGAGCTGGCTCTTCAGCTGGGGCAGAGGCAGCACAGCACCACATATTTCCTGCAGCGTAGTTGAGAGTTCTTTCCATGGTCCTCAGGGCAGCAGGAAGAATGTCCAGAGCACACGCATTTTTCAGTCCTCTGCTGAGTTCATATTTATCTCTAACCTAGAATAAATCACAAGTTTAGCTGACTTAGTTTTAGTTTGTTACTGTGATAACAGACTCCTGCTTAAAGCAATCTAGGAGAGAAAAGGGTTTATTTGATTTACACTTCCAGATCACAGGCCATCCTTGAAAGAACTCAGGGCAGTAATGCAAGCAGGATATTGAAGCAGAAACCAGAGAGAAATGCTGCTGAGTATGCAAATATATGAGCCTATGAGGACCATTCTCATTCAAACCACCACACCCCCATTACATATGAATACTACAGACTTAACACAATATTGTACCTTGCTGTACTTCTTTACCATGTAGTTATGAGAAAGGCAATTTCAAGTTCATAAGAATTCTGACATTCTCCAGAATGCCCTACTCTATAGGCAGATTTTTCTTAAAATGAGAGCTTAGTTTTGTTCCCCGAAAATGATTCCCTAACTTGCTCTGTCTACTGTGCACTAGAAGTCCTTCTGCTTCTTTTTGTTCTTTTGACAGGGTCTGAAGTAGATCATTCTGGTTGTGAACTCATAAGACCATTCTGACTCTATTTCATAATGAATAGAATCAAAGCTGTATACCACCATGTCTAACCAGAAATAGTTTCTTAATCCATCACTCAATTTGACCTTGACTCATCTAAATTGCCTCTACTCATGTATCCATGCATTGTTCAGTCAGATACTGCTTTGGGAGCCAAGTTTGGGAGTTAACTGATTCATCACTGGGTTATGTGACTGTCTTCCAGTCAAGCCCTGGGGCTGCACACAGTGGAGCAAAAGTAGTCCCAAGAGAAATATTAAGGCAACTTGAACCTTCAAGCTGCTTGAAGATTCTGCTCCATCACTTGTGTTAACAGTTCATGACCTACAAGTCCCACTAGTTTGGATTTAAGAAGGATGAAGGCTCCCCTTTGCTTGCATTTTCGTTTTCTACAGTCTAATATCTTTCTATGGTGACATTTCATTTGTATTTTAAAAAGTAAAACTTGCCTGAAGTTCATAGAGTAAAACAGCTGCACTGATCAGGTTTACAGACCTGGCAGTGGTAACAGACACCTTTGCTCCCAGTAGCCACACTAGTTTGCCATAGAAACCGGGCAGGGCATGCCTTTAATCCCAGTCGTGCATTCTTTTAATCCCAGCACTAGAGAGGATTATAGAACGGGAGGAGACAGTTCTCACACACAGTCTCATTTTGAGATTTCTGGAGGGAAGATCACCATTTTGGACTGAGATAGAGGTAAGAGACAGTGGCTGGTTGATTTGCTATTCCGACCTTCAGGTTGAGCCCCAATTTCTGTCTCTGGGATTTTATTAATTGTGCTCCATTCTTTCCTTTTTTTCCACTTTTTTCTTTTGTTAGACAACAGTCTTTCAAGAAGTGGTAGGTTTTGTTTTTACTGATATTAATGTCCTTTGGGGGACTCTCTTGTTTAAGAGAGAGCCTTTTTCCACCTTCCTGATTTGCTATGGCTCAGTGTGTGAACTAAGTGCTTGACACTTTGTCTGACAATTTTGAAGACATTTGCTCACTCTGTTTCCTGCTGTGACCACTGAGAATTGTGAAGAGACTCTTGATTCTTTATATGTAGTCTAGGTTTCTTATATGTGAAAATGTGACATCAAAAACTGCTATAAGCACCTGTTCTTCAATATGCTGCGTGTAATGAGGCCTCAGAAAACACTGAGCTACTTTTCATTATCATAAACACCAAACTCTCCAAGATACCCTCATATCGATTTCAGAAAAGACAATATAGTGGTAAAGTTTTATTTTCATCATGGATCTAATACAATTTTTCACCCTTCTAAAAATATATTATTATAAAATTTACTTATAAAATAATAATATAATTATAAAATATATTATTCTAATATATCTCTCTCATATCCTTAAGCTAAGCAGTTGCAGCAAAGGTGAGAAAAGAGTGCTTTTAGACCATATGCTGAGCACTTGAAAACTCCTTTCAGTTAAGAGGATGCTTAAATGATTGACTTGTGAATTTATGATGAAAAAGAGGGATAATGGGAGGCAGGTAAAGAAGGGAAGGTGAGGGATAGGTAGGGAAAGGGAAGAGGGACAGAGAGGGAGAGGAAGGAAAGAAGGAAGGAAGAGGGCTGGCAAGATGGTTCAGTGGGTAAAGTCTCATGCTTCCGAGACTGTCAGCCTTAGCTCCATAAGTCACCTAATGGAAAGAGAAAACCAACTCTCACAAGCTGCCCTCTGACCTCTACATGTGTGCTGTGGTATAAATGTGGCCTTTACAGCACACAGGTTCATGTGCAAGTGCATACACACATAATTATAGTAAGTTTTTAAAAACTTCAAGAAAAAAAGAAAAGGAGGAAGGAGAAAAAGAAAGGAGGAAATAAAATGATGAAGTGATGATACTGCAGTGAGAAAAAAGGGAAGATTATGATAAATACTCATCTCAACTATTCGCAGTGATGAAAATCTCCTCCATTGCTAATTCATGCTGAATGCTGCAAGATTAGAGTGGCTCATCTAACAAGAGATTTAAAAGTTTTCACTCTATTTGGTTCTTTAACTCTTCTGTCTTTAACTAATTCAGTGATTAAAAAAATATTTCAAGTGATGTAGCCTCTTTGTAAAATAAATGTGAATATAAAATGTGAACAAAAGTTAGATCAGGGTCTGAATTGGTAGTACAGTAGAAAATGAAGAGTTTCTTCCTCTCTAGCAGTTTAGCCCAAGAGCAAACCCACATTGGAATTTTGGAATTTGTCTCCACCTGTCTTCAACTGTGGTCTGTTGTCTGTGGTCTGTCTACTATCCTTCGTTGTCTGTAGTCTTTGCTCTGTATTTATTGAATAGCACAGAAAACATTGATTTTACAGAAACCTATAATGGAGTTTTACCAGGGGAGAAGTTACCTTACCAACGCATGTGAAAGAGCACACAGATATCATCAACCTATATCTACATGTTGTTTACATTTAGAGTAGACGTTTGATTTTGTTGGGATTGACTTCAACCCATTTGCTGCTTTCAGCAAATGATTACAACACACACACACACCCTTACACGTTATTCTGGTCAGGGGCATGGAAGAGTACAGAATTTAAGATTAAAGTTTAAAGTTTTAAAAACTGATTGTATAAGAAATCAAAGGCATAGTAAGGATGGTAACATTATCTTCTTAAAGGAGAATTAAACTGTGTGAATACAGAAAGGAAACAGAAAGAGTACTTAGTTCTAATGATCTCAAGGCAAATTAGTAACTTAAATGCAAGGTTTGGCAAAAGTTCAGTTTCTGAAAGTAGGAGGTATTTTCACAAAAAGCTGTTCTGTCAAAGGTCCAGAGAGATAAGTTGTCAGATAAAGGGAATTGCTGTCAAGACTGATGACCTATGTTCACTCTTTTGGTTCTACATGGCAGGAGGAGAGACCCTAATTCTTGTAAGATTTCCTCTGGTCCTCATATATCCTATGGCTTCTTAGGTACATACACAAACACTGGTGATAATAACATCAAATTAAATAAAATGCATCAAAAGAATTTTTAATGTATCCATCAGTCATCTTGTTAGTTGTATATTCTGAATTGTATTATATATTCATTGGATACCTTAAAATATAGGACCAATTGTGATATTTCATTTTGGTTCAGAAGTAGTGAAATAATACGCAAGGCTGTCTGTTTTCTGAGCATGTTTTGATAGCTAATTTCAAAATCTCTCTTTATCTCCCAAAAGTTTTGGAGACATGTCTCTATTTAATTGCCCTGTGGCCTGGTCCAGAAGTTAAAGTCATCAGTGAGTCATCCTCTAAGCTCAAAAAGTTACTATGTTTCAAGAAAGATAGGTAGGTAAACTGAAAGATACAGTTGCCTACAATAAATTATAATAAAAACTAGTTACTGTAAGTGTTAAGAAAAGAAACACAAATATTCTGTACTTATATTGTCATTTTTTGCACCTGTGTTAATGATGTCTTAAATAATTGATGAAATGGCATGATTAATGTGCTTACGAAGTGTGTGGTGATACTTAAGAGCAGTAGTGGCTGAGGCCCAAATATAACGCTTTCTATCTTCTCTGCGCTAAAGTTACTAAGCATATGAATCTGAAAAAGAAAGAAGGGGTAAATATGATTATTTTAATGGGACACTGAAGCTTGAATAAAACAAAAATTTATTATGGTACAGAAGAGAGTCTGGATGAATAAGAGTCATAAAATGAGATTCTGTAAACTTCCTCCAGTACTATCTAGTGCACGCATAAGCAGAGTCACACTTTCTATGGTGGAAACTCCAAACTGACTCCCTGTGGACTACCCCTTAATTAGGAATGTCCCACATTTTAGATATACACTTATTGGGCAAGAGGCCACTGTGCACTTGGTACAGGATCAGGCACTCAGGGAAAATGCAAACTCAGATCTATTTATGATCCTGGAGCAGTAGAGACCTTTGGAAACTTACAAAAGTCGGCTGTGTTCTGCATGTATTTGGAGTTCAGGAGGAGGCAGGTCCAGACGCCAGGTGAAGACAGAGGAAGCGTCTGATAGATGTCTCTGCAGATGCTCCAAACATGATGCCCCACCCTTTCACGCTGAGCAGTGTTTTACATGTGAAAGAGAGAAGATGCAGAAGAGAGCATCACCATGACTCCTGCCTGTGCTGCTCCACTGATATTCTCTTCACCAAGGTCTCTAATGTGGTCCAAGTGTTACAGAAATAAAATGTCTTCCCAGACATTGCAAACTACGTACTCTTAGAGATGGAGGAACAATTCTGCCTGGGGCTAATACTCAAATAAGAGTCAGCCTCGAATGGAAGATGTTAGTAACTTACATGCATCACAGGCTTATGCAGTTGACACTTACTGTCATCCCTAAATCTCTTTTAGCTCCTGGCACTAGGTTACACTTTGACAATTAAACATAGATGGGAGACTGTAAGTCTGGATACTTAAGCAGAAGGGAAATTTACGCAGCAAAGATATTGCCAGAAATATTTCTCAAGGACAGCAGTGTTACTCTTTTCGAATAGCTGTTACCATGGTCATCATGCCTATCTGGCAAAATTATGCTTTCCTCAAGAAGACAACTGTGATCTTATGGCAGTCCAGGGCTTAACATTCATTGTGACCCTGTGCAGGAGACTCCCTTCACTTGGCTGTTAGAGGCCTGTTCTTTGGGACGGGTCTAATGGCTGGTGACTCTTAGTGAGCAAATTTATATCCTAGCACTGTAAGCTTTGCTTGCTTGTAAGAGGTCTGGTTATAATTGGGGCACAGAGCCCCCTTACCCAAATATTAATGTATATGAGTTAATATCGCCTAAGAAAATGTATTAGTAAATCCTTGATAACATCAGTTCTATTACTTTGAACTTCTTCTATACACAGGACATATCTCTTCCCTATAGAAGTAGGAGAAAAGGAATTCATTGGTTCATAAAGTATAAATGTTCAAGGTTCTAATTCTCTGACACTTATCCAGCCAAGTTCCAGGTATGAGCTCTCACTGAGTGAATCATCACCCAGGCCATTCCTGTGCTCAGCAATGTGTGGAGTGAGGATCTTGTACTGTGGTCTTAGTTTCTTACCCTGTTGCTGGGCTAACACAACCTTTCAAAAGCAACTCAAGGAACAAAGAGTTTATTTGCCTCAAGTTCAAGGGTTTTATAATTGGACCTATTCGACCATTTTATGGAATGTTTCTCTCTTTTAATATGGGTTATTATTTAAGTTTTTTTCTACTTCTCTTACTACTCCTTAGGCCTTTTCCAGTCCATAGCAAATCCAATTGCATTTTTCACTTTAATAATCTCTTCTATACTTTAAAAATTGATTTCATCTTTTGATCACTTGTCTTGATTCCTCACTAGAGAAACCATTGAAGGCCACATCATATCATCATTGTAAAAACTCAACACCCCTCTCAACACAGACACACACACACACACACACACACACACACACACACACACATCATGATGGTACCTTCTGACTCTGCACTGTGCCTCAGGAATTCAGGATGCCAGTGGCTCACTGTAGAGAGAGCAGCGGGAGTCCCTGAATGAGAGAACAATGGACCCAAATGAGCTTTTGAATCCTTTATGGGTGCTGGAAGAACAGGTTAGTACAACCAAGGCATGCAGGAAAATGGATGCACAGCAGCCCAGGGTATCAGCAAGAGGCAGTAAGTTGGCCAATTCAAAGTCAGCGGTTTCATAGATAATATTGCTAACTAAATAACAGGCTTTGTGCTCTCTGAGGAGACACACAAAGAAGAAAAGTCCTATGTAAGACTTTCCTCCCTTCTATTTGTCTCCCCTTGTCCTACTCTCCCTGGCCAGTAAAGTCTAAGAATGTAGCTTTACTTCATAAGAAGCACAGCTAAACACAACGTACCTCCAAATGGATCAAGGACTTCAGCCTAATGCCTGATACTCTGAATCTCACAGAAGAGAAAGTGTTTAATAGTCTGGAACTCATTGGCACAAGAAAGGACTTCCTGAAAGGAACACCAATAGCACAGGCACTAAAAATTTAATAAAAGGGATCTTATGAAACTGTAAAGTTTCTAGATGGTAAAAGACACCATCATCTGGACAAAGCAGTAAGCTACAGAATAGGGAAATATCTTTGCCAATTATATATCTGATAGAGAGTTAATATCAAAGATTTATAAAGAGCTAAAAGACAAACAAAAACTAAGCCAAACCAAAGCCAACCAAACAAAATCCTGGACAACAAGAAAACAAATCACCCAATTTAAAACAGGATACAGTAGTCACTATTAAAATCAGTGCGGTGGTTTCTCAGAAATATGGGAATCAATTTACCCCAATATCTAGCTACACCACTCTTGAGTATATGACCTAAGATGTTTCATCCTAATGAAGAGATTGACATTGACTCAGTCATGTTCATTGCTGTTCTATTTATAATAGCCTAAGGACTAGAAATAACCTAGATGATCTCAGAAAATGGATAAAGAAAATACAGTACATACAATGGACTATTACTCAGCCATTAAAAATAATAAATTTATGAAATTCTCAGGTAAAAGCATAGAACTAGAAGATATATACTAAGTGAGGTATCCTAGATCCAGAAATAAAATATTGCATGTATTCACTTACATGTGGCTATTAGCTTTTAACTCAGTGCTAAGCAAGCTACAATACAAAGGGGCATGAAGGTTAGGTATAGAGTAAGTGACTAGAGGAGACAGCTAGAGTTTATAAGGAAGAGAAATAGAATAGATTAGACATAGATGGATGGGGGACTGGAATGAGAGGATCAAGTGAGAAGAGGGAGGTAAGAGAAGAACAAGGGAGGGAATATGAGGAAAGACAGTTAAAAGTAAGAGTCATTTGAGATGTAGTATGGAAACCTAATATAGTAGAAGCTTCCTAAAATATATACATATATGAGGGTGACCTATTTGAAATTGCCAAGTAATGGAGGAAACAGAATTCCAACTGAACTTCTGTTGTCACCAAATAAAGCTTACAGTACCAGAATTAGGTTAAATCTAATTAAGATGTTGGCCAAATGGGTTCCATGGGAATACCCAAACAACTGGGGCTGTTGCCAAGACTATAGGTTTTTTGACACAAACTGAGAGCAAGGCCGCATGGCTGAAGACAACACCTACACAACTCACTGGACATGGACAAGGTGAGCTGGTGCCTACATAGAGCCTTTATCCCTATCTTCTATCTTCTATACTACCTGAAGGTACTCTGCATGCTATCAAAAGAGAAATGTAAACACAAATCCAGACAGAAACCCTTTTATCTACAATAGTTTCTCAGCTGCAATATATTCTAGGCCAATGGTGGCATGAAACTTGTAGGTGTAATCAACTTATACCTGCTTTGACTTAAGGTCATGCTATGAGATGGAATCCATGCCTGAAGCAAGAATCTGAGACTAGACAGCACCAGGATCTAGAATGAACTGAAATACTACTGTTCTTAAGAAAAAAAAATCTGCAATGACATGACTCCGAATGACATCCTGCCATAATCATAGGTCAGTAACTTGCTCAACCATTGTCAGAAAAGCTTCCTCCTGTAGCAAATGGAAACAAACACAGAAACCCACAGCCAGACATTGTGAAGAGAAAAAGAGACTTTGGAATACTCACCCCTAAATGAGATGTTTATATCAAATCCCTCCCCTCAGGGTTCAGGGGACTCCATGGAAGAAGATGAAAGAAGAGTGTAATATGGAGGACATCAAGGAAATAAAGCCCTTTAAATCAACATGATCAAAGCTCATGCAAACTGACAGAAATGAAGGCTGCATGCTCAGGCCTGCACAGACATGTACCAGGTTTTCTGTATTATAGAATGGCTTCCAATTTAGTGTTTTTATTAGATTTCTGAGTGTGAGAACAAGTGGTTCTCTGATTCTTGTGCCTCTTCTTGGATTCTTTTCCTTCTGTTTGTCTTGTGTAACTACAGTGTGTTAGTTTATATTATATTGTTATATTAATTATTTTGTTATAGTATATCCCTTTAGTAGCCTGTTTGTCTCCTGATGAGAGCCAGAAAGGGAGCAGATTCCAATGGGAGCAAAGGGAAAGAAACTGGGTGGAGTAAAGGGAGGTGAAGCCATAATCAGGAGTTATTATGTGGAAAAAATACGTTTTCAATAAAAAGGGCAAAATGAGGTATAGAGCTAAACAGAGAATTCTCAAAAGATAAAACACAAATTGCTGAGAAATACTTAGAGAAATGTTCAATATTCTTAGTCATAAGGGAAATGCAAATCAAAATCAAGTCTACATTCAGATTTCATTTTATACCAGTTAGAATGGCCAAGGTCAACAAAACAAATGACAGCTCATGCTGGTGAGGATGTAGAAAAATAAGGATGCTCATCTGTTGCTGGTATGAGTGTAAACCTATAGAACCACTATGGAAATCAGTATGGAAGTTCCTCAGGAAGATGGTAATATATCTAAAGATTAAGCTATACTACTCTTGGGAATAAGTGTGTGTGTGTGTGTGTGTGTGTGTGTGTGTGTGTGTGTGTGTGTGTAACCAAAGGATGCCTCATCCTATAATTGAGATGATTAGTCAACCATAATTACTGATGTCATAATAGCCAGAAATTAAAAACAGTGTAGATGTTCACCCACAGAGAAATGGCTAATGAAAATGTGGTATATTTACAAGATAGAATATTATGTAGCTGAAACAAATAAGCAAAATACATTAAATTTGTTTATAATTGGGTGGGTTGAAAAAATTCATCCTGGGTGAAATAACACAGAACCCCTCCAAAAAAGATAACATATATTCTCATATGTATAAATGTTACCTTTAAGCATTGAATAGGCATAAACAATCCATATAGTCACAGAGATTGCATATAGTGTAAAGGACTAGAGGAAGAAAGGATGATCTCCCAAAGAATGGACAATAAAATATACAATTATGGAGAAACCAAGTATTTGTATGGGGGACTGAAATGGGAGGATTAAATGAAAAGGAGGGAAAAGGATATAAGGGAGGAGCCATAGGAAAGAACAGGTAACACTAACAGCCACTTGAGTAGTCATACAGAAACCCATTACAGCAGAATTTTCTTTAAATTACATATATGAAAGAAATATAAATAGAATCACCAAATGGAGAAGAAAAAAGCCCCAATAAAACATGTATTACAACCAAGAAAAGCTCCAGTGCTGGAAACGGGTTATATCTGATTGAGTTATTAGTCAAATTCATCGAAATCCCCAAACAACTCAGGAGATGGCCAAGGCTATTGGTTGGTCTCCACGAACTGGTGGTAAAGCACTATTGATAAAGATAATAGCTACATGTGTCATTGAACACAGAAGTCATGCTGGTGTTAACTAGAGCATGCACCCCTGCTGGATAGTGTCTGTGGTCCTAGAAGTACTCCAAACTCTACCAGAGGAAGGAAACAGACACCAAGGCAGTTACAAACTGGTCTGTCTACAATGTAATCTTCTTGCATGATGTGCCATTGCAAGAGTGGCAAGAAAGTTGTGGGAGAACCACTTTGATCTGACTGAAGACCTAGTCTGTGAGATGGAACCCATGCCTGACACTGCTCAGATGCTAAAGAACCTGAGACTAGATAGGTCATGGACCTAGTAGAAAACCAACTGCTATTGTTCTGCAAAAGCAGTGGTTCTCAACCTATGGGCCACAACCCCTGTCAGGGTCTAGCAGCCCTTTCACAGGGATCACAAATCAGATATCCTGCATATCAGGTATTTTCCTTATAATTCATAACAGTAGCAAAATTACAGTTATGAAGTCGAAGTAGAATTAATTGTATGGTTGAGTATCACTACAACATGAGGAACTGTGTTAATAGGTCTCAGTATTAGGAAAGTTGAGAACCTCACTGTACTAAAGAAACACAGCAATACGATGATTCCTAATTCTGCTACATCCATAGATCAGTATATTGTTTAACCATAATCTGAGAAGCTTTCTCAGACAGAAGCTAAGAACTAATACAGAGACTCCCAAATGGACAATGTTCTGAGAGTGAGATTCCTTGGAACAATCAGTCCTAAATGGGATGTCTTCATCAAATTCCTTTCCTCGGGGATTGGCAAATTATGTGGAAAAGGAGGCAGAATGATGGCAAGAGCCAGTGTGAATGGAAGGCACCAAAGAAACAAGGCCTTCCAAAGACAATAGGACTGATGTAAGTGGAAATAACAGAGGTTTGGCAGCATGCACAAGACCAACACACGTCGGAGCCAGGTGAGGTTCCGGAGGGGAACCGGATGGGAGCCCCATTCCCAACCCAGAATCTATTTCCAAATGTCATCCACCTGCAAAGGAAAAATCTATATTCTCCAATGGAGTCTCACTGGGTATATAAGCCACATATAGGGTAGGCTCAACACTCAGAAGTAGATGGTCAAGACAAAATAAATTCAATGATATTTCTTTAGTTGTTTTTTTTCCCCCTCCAATGCTTTATTTGTTTATTTTCCTTTACTGGCCTTTTGCTTATATATTCTGGCTTCTAATCTTGTGATCTTACAGGTTTTGTACATGTCTGTGTGCGTATGTCTCTGTGTACATATGCTTCTGGAGCTTTTTCTTTTCTTTTTTCTCTGCTTTTTTTGTATGTACGTGTGTGCATTGTGTGTGTGTGTGTTGCTTTGTCTTATTCCTATTTTTAATTAGCTGTTTGTTTTCTTTTTATTTTTTGTTCTTTCATACAGCATATCCGTACCAAGCCTCCCCTCCCTCTAACTTCTCCAAGTTCTACCCTACCTTTCTCAACCTCCCCTCCTACTATGCCTCCAAGTCCCCCTAAACACACCTCCCATCACCCCAATGTCCATTCCTTTTTTGTTTACTTTCAGAAAAGAGCAGGTTTCCCAGTGATACCAACAAAGCATGGCATAACTAGATGCAATAAAACAACCTAGGTGCCCCTCAATGGAAGAATGGATCAAGAAAGTGTGGATTATATACTCATTAGAATACTACTCAGCGGTAAAAAACAAGGACATCTTGAAGTTTGCATGCAAATGGATGGAAATAGAAAACGCTATCCTGAGTGAGGTAACCCAAACCCAGAAAGATGATTATGGTATGTACTCACTCATTAGTGGA
>PVIU01002592.1:148338-165345 GCA_004026605.1 Ondatra zibethicus | reverse complement strand
ATCAGGTTGTAGGGAAGCCTATAGGGCATTTTTATAGCTAGAGATTGATGCAGCAATGCCCAGCCCATTGTCAATGGAACCATCCTTGGGCGGGTGGTCCTGGATTCTATAAGAAAGCAGACTGAACAAGCCATGGGAATCTGACCAGTAAGCAGTACCCCTCCATGGCCTCTGCATCAGCTCCTGCCTCCAGGTTCCATCACTGTTTGAGTTTCTGTCTGAGTTCCCTTCAATAATGAACAGCGATGTGGAGGTGAAAGCCAAATAAACCCTTTCCTTCCCAACTTGCTATTGGGTCGTTGTTTAAAAGCGCTATTTAAAGTACTTTGCATTTATAAACTCTCTTTAGTTGCCATAACATCAGAAGTTTGCAGCATGCTCTCCACTTTCCAGACTGTGAAACAGAGGCAGAGAGCGACTGTATATTTGGCTGAAAACGTGTGCCTAAGGTGAAGAGATCTGTGATCAAAACAAGCAGTATTCAGAGATACAGCATCTCCAACACATCCTCATATATGACCATACTAACGCGAGATATGCAGAAAAATGGAGTGAAAGAGTCTAAAGGCGGACTATGCTCAGCACATTCTTCAGTAGCCCATACTTGGGTTGAAGAGGACTATGATTAATTATGGTATTAAACTGAAAGCAACTTTTATAGCAGCTTTATTTAATAGTAATACCATTATCACAATAATAACAAATATAAGCAGAATAATAAGTCAGATATAGTTGAAAAAGGAAAATAGCTTCCATATTTGAACCATGATACAGGAGATAGCCATAATAGGGAACATAATGGAAAAGGCCCCTTAAAATACCTCTGTCCAAACTGACCAAACTCTGTAATTTAGAAAATATCTATGTATGATATTTATATTTAAATTTAATTGTGGGCTACAAATACATTAAAATCAATAACATATCCTCAATTAGCACTTAACAAGAGAAACTTCCATGTGAAGACAACAAAACAAACAGAAAATAAAGCACTGTGTTATGGGAATTCTGTGGTTTAACTTATTCAAGTCAGTCTGCTGACCATCCTGACAAGAAAGAAGACATTCTAAATGTCGCAGATACCTTCTTTTGGATATCAGAAAGAGTGGCCTTCAAGGAACTGGAATTTTTTTAGGCATCTCGTCTGTGGAGAAGTAAAAGTCCAGAGCCCTGCTCTGGCCAGAAGTATACTTGTCTCCTAGAAAGATTTTACCGAGCTCTGACATCATACTACCTTCCAAGGGAGACTGGATCCAGATGATAATGATGAAGGACCACACTTTGTCCATGGCTGTGCAGTTGCAGACACCTCTGCCCTCCACTTAAACCTACACTTCAAGTCAGGACCCTGAAATAGAATTTAAGGGGTCCATGATAAGCTCTTTGTTCCTTTTTCTTCCTTTATTCTTCCTTTTAAAACTATTGGCCATCCTACATGAGTAATCATAAATACTGTCTACTCGGGAACCATTCACTAGATGATCATAGAAACGAGGCCCTCCTAAAATGTGAAGTCTGACACTAGTAATTAATTCAAAGTCAACAAGATTCATTGATTCACAATAGGATACTCATTTAAAGAATGCAAAATTGAGCCAGGTAGTGGTTGCTCACACCTTTTATCCCAGCACTTGGGAGGCAGAGGTAGGCAAATCTCTGTGAGTTCGAGACCAGTCTGGTCTACAAGAGCTAGTTCCAGGACAAGCTCCAAAGCTACAGAGAAACCCTGTCTCGAAAAACCAAAACAAAAAGAATGCAAAACTGAGAGAAATTATCTCCCAATTTACAGATACATAGAATCATATGGGCTGAAAGACATTTTAATTTTATATTATCTTAACATATTAAAAATCCTTAGGATTCTTTGAGTACTTCCTGTGATATTGCACTCACTCCCTTACAGAATGGTCCACTATGTGTCTTCAGCACCACAGGATCTATGACGCCATTGCTTTTCTTTAGGGACAGAGGAAACCCCTCTTAGTAAAGCCAGCAAGCCCCTGGCAGGACATTTTATGTTTCATAAAGTAATTATTTGGAAAGCTCTCTACAAACTCCTAACAACCGAAGACATGAAGATTTTGATATGATTAATGTCTTGTATTGGCAACAAAATCATTTGAAGTATAATAAAAAAAATTAGAAGAAGATTTCTTTTGTGATTATTCAGCAAATATAGATTTGAAGTTTGTGGTTTAAAGAGGGCAAACAGAATTTAAATGTTGTTTAACTGTACTAGTTGAAAATGCATAAGTATAATGAGACTTTAACCACGGGTGGAAATTGAGTATATCAATTCACTTTTTTTCTCCTCCAAAACTCCATTAAAGCAACAAGAAAAGATTTTTTTAAGGCATAAATCCACAACTACTTGAAGGAATAGGAGAAAGGAAAATGAAGAAAAAATAATCAAACATGCAGAGTAGACAGTTTGCTGGCAAATGCCTGAGAGAATCCCCGAAGACTGAATCTTAAGAGAACTTGGAAAGCACATGATGCAACTTTTGCCCTAGATTCCCTAAAAGCTGGAAATGCATAATGGTACAGAAAGATGGAGGAAAGGGACTGGCACAGCCCATACAGAACTCAAGAGAGGGTTGTTATAATACAATTATTCACTGTCTTCCTCGGAGACTTCCAACTCCAGGCATTGCAACAAAGCAAAGGCCCTGCTTTCCTGTGGGACTGCAGGGACCCAAAATCCAAAACCACAGAAAAATTTCTCATAGTCGTTGTTTTATAACTCACATGAGTAAACTGATAAAGGTTCAGAAAGTACACAAAGGCTTCATGAAACTTCCTGAAGTAGAAGGGAGCAGACTTCCTTCTAAAATTAAAAGTGAACGAACTCCAAAGTAGAAAGAGTCTTTGATAAACCTTGTCAAGATTGCGTGAGGCTCTCAGTTCTGAGTTCCTCTGTGATACGTGAGCGCCTGGAGAAGACCCACCCTTAGGAACCACCTCAAGCCACCCTTCCCACCGTTAGCCTTCTTAAACACCCAACATCCTTTACTAATCACTGATCTCTAAAGAAAAATGCAAACTAGTATTTTTTAAATAGGGGATTGTATGGTTGGCGTAGTAAGGAGAGCTGACAGAAAATCCGTTCTGGGGCAAATATCCAGAGCTATTTCTAAATGGTCAAGACTGAGGACTGACAAAATTTTGAAGGTTTAGTCTCAAGGGAGGTTAGTTTCGTTCTGTAGATGAGGAACGAGCGGGTAAATCTGTGGGTAAGCATTAGCATTCTCTAAAGGGAAGATACCACTGACTGCATGAGAGCATCATCAAGCAAGACTCAGGAAGAGCTAGAGACACACAAATCAACAGGCAGGATTTTGTAACTGCAGAGCCCAACTCAGCAACCTAGCCAGAGTACTGGTTCGGAAGCATACTCTGGGGAGTCCTGAACATAGGAACAAAGAAGCAGCCAAGATGATTACTACAGGTGAAAGGAAGACCACCAGAAGAGAAAATAATGTGAATCTCTTGAACCACAGTATATATATATATGAGCCAACCAGAAAGAGTACCTGACTACATTAGAACATATTACTGGTGCTGAGAAATTGTACAGAGAGGAAAAATTGGCAGAACATTTGATGTCTGAATGGGGTTATATTGTGATATGTACCTATCAAACTAAATAGGAAAAATCACAAATGAGCAAATAAAAATATCTAGGAAAATCAAATACTTTCTAAGCTAAAAAGAGTTAGTATAGAATACTTTTTAAAATAGCACTCAGGTTCTAGATACAGAGTTGTAGGATTTTGAGTTTTTAGTGTTGACTTTTGGTTCTGCTTTAGACAATCTGCCTTTGCTACATCTCCATCCTTCCGCCTTTGAAGCGAGGTTATTCTGACCTTGTGCTTGATGTTTTTTTATTTTAAAGGTGCCTACTGAGACTGCCTGAATCACCGAAGAGATTTTTGTCTTTGGTCTTATTAACAATATTACATCTGGTAAGACTTTTAGGATGCTTAGAAATGAACTAAATGTGTTATTGCATCATGAGATGAACATAGGACTCCAAGGGACAAGGCTTGCCGTGGTGTGTTTAAAGTAAGGTGTTGGGGATGTCCAACTGACCAAGGGCTGACTTTGTTAATTTGATTGTTGGACTAATATGATTGAAAAGCACCGAAAGCTTAGCTTTGGGTGTGTGTGTGAGGGCCTTCCCAGAACGGAACAGCTAAACGATGAAGAGTCTGGATATGGGCAACACCCACTTCTGTGTTGGGGTTCCAGAAAGAATAAGAAGGTGGGAAAGAAAAAGCCTGCTGAGTGACAGAATCTCCCTTTTCTGCTTCCTCTTCTTCTGAGATGTGAGAAGTACTTCTCCCTCTAAGGAGCTGCCTGCCACCGTGCTTTTCCTGTCATGAGCCCAAATTAACCTTTCCCCCCTTATGTTGCTCCATTGGGTATCTAGCACAAAAAATAGAGAGTATCATATTATAGATCATCACTTTAAAACATTTAAAGATGCTTGCCATGGAAGAAGACATAAGGTCAGGGAAAACAGATGAGGCCTGAGGAGCACATAAGCTTTTTCTAACCCTGTGGAAAAGATATTCCATAAAGATCACTGCAACAGCTCCATCTATAGAGCATCCCACCAGCATGTGTGAGTCCATGTTTAATCCTCAGTACCACATAAACTAGGTATAGTAATACATGCTGGTACACCCCACATTTGAGAGGTAGAAATAATGGGATCATCAGAATATCAAGATCACCATTGACTATACAAGTTCAAAGTCAGCCTGGACTACATGAGACCCCATCTCAGAGAAGGAATTAAAATATACTTCCTAACAGTAACACATCCTAGCCATTCACATATAATATTTTGCGGTATATAAATACATATTGGTAAGCATAAAAATAAAATCTCTTTTATCTCTCGGATTATATGTTCCAAACTGTTTGTGACCTTGAACCTGGAAAATTCCTGAATTATTATTCCCAGTTTTCAAAACCTGTACGATTACAATAAACCCACCAATCCCTGGATTGGGGCATATCTGCGCAACTTATTTTGGCCAACAGCTGTGCATGAAGGTAAAGAGCAGCCAGAAATGTGCCTACTGTAACACAACATGATCTTGCGACAGTTGTCTCACCAGTCCATTACAGAACAGACATGCGCAAGAGCTACCTGATCGGTGCTTACATACAAAGTGTAAAGGAGTCATCTAGTCAACCTTCTGAGATGCGTGGGTAGAAGCACTAAGGATGTTAACATTTTTTGAGTGGGGTTAGTTAATCAGTTTGGTTTTTATGATGCTAGGGTCTTGTACAGTAGGCAAGCACTGTACCATTGTGCTCAAGCTTAGTTCTTTGTGGCTGTTCTAAGCAGTAAGGGGTGACTGACCCAGTACCAGTCCCTGATGTATATAAACACCTTGGCTGTGACATTTTCCTGAGTATATTGAACTGTAATTAGTAATGGAAATTGAGAAATTGAGTGATGGTGATTGAGAAATTCTTCAAAGCAATGTTACTCTATGAAGATTTAGTTGTGATAATCTTGTATTAACATGATTGACAAATGAGGTGCAGGGACAAGGATTAAAACTTTTAATCAGTGAATTTATTCTGGTGGCCACATCACCAGAACTCCAAGCCAATCCATCATTTCTAAGATTCATGTGTATGAGTATTTTGCCTGCATATATGATTGTATGTTATATCACACATGTGCTTGGTACCCACAAACGTCAGAAAAGGTGTAGGATCCCTTGATACTAACAGACCTTGTAAACTAAAATGTAGGTGCTGGGAATCAAACCTGGGTCCTCTATAAGACCAAAAGTGTTCTTGATCACTGAGTCTATTCTTAATGATATCCCAATCAATATTTTTGATGAGCATGGAAAAGAAATATTTTGAAAATGTATAATACAAATTTTTAAATTTGCAGTCTCAGTACATGAAATATTTTACTTTTTATGCATTACATGTCCTCTTTACGCAGTTTTATTTGTTGTGTATCATAATTTTCTTGCTTATTTATCTTGGCGATATGTTTTATTTCTTGTCACTATTATCACTTATATTTTGATAGCTTTACAATGTTTTTTTTTCTATTCCTTAGAGTTTCTGTCAAGAGAAGTTTTTTTTTTTTTTTTTCGAGACAGGATTTCCTTGTGAAGTCCTGGTTGTACTGGAGCTCACTCTGTAGTCCAGGCTAACTTCGAACTCACAGAGATCCACCTGCCTCTGCCTCCCAAGTACTGGGATTAAAACCATGTGCCACCACTTCCCATCTAAGCGAAGTCTTATTTGTTTTGTTTTAATCTGTGTGTGAATGTTTTTCAGTCTCTGTTCTGCTCAATTTTTGCTATGTCATTTATGTTACTGCCATTCAAGAAATACAGTTCCTGGGTGATTTCTAATCCCCAATCTGTGGTAATAAAACACAATCTAAAGTGGGGTACAAAGATAGCCTCCATCCTTTTCTTACACAACCCCCTCACACTCCTGAGATTGACTACATACGTTTCCCTGTAGGATTTAGTTAGCTCAAAAGAAATCCCACTAATTCATCTTTCCTAGGCTTAGGAAGAGTTCCAGCTTCCTACACCTGGAATGACAGACAAATGATAAATCATAACTGAGCTGTTGAGGACATTTCAGCTGACTCGAGCAAAGCAGGCACCTGTGCTGTATTAAAAAGATTGTTTATTAGTGACTTGTTAACATGGCTCCCTAGCTCTTGAGTCCTATCCCAGCCCTTAGGAACGGATACCTTAGAAGAGCTCAGCATTTCCTGGAGGCATTTCTCGCTGTTTGAGGACAGATGTTCACTACACAGAGTCCCCATGATTCCATTTTTCTGATGAATCACCTGAGTGCTACAAGTTGTGAAATGGCATCTGTATTCAGAGAGACTCATTCAACACCTGCCAACTCTGGCTCTCTAAGGTTCAATCCGAACAAGGCAGGCGTCCCAGACTCACGACCACTGCCAAATACTCCATATGTGCATCTCCACAGCAGCAGCAGATGAGACACAAGAGTGTCGTCGTGGCCCTGAGTTTGTTCTAGTTTCTTTTAGAGCCTCCCAGGAGAAGTATGAATTCTCATAGGCAGTTATTTGTGAGATGATGGTTTTAAAATATGGTCTGAAGATTTATCACAATTTATACCTCTCTATTTTTATATACCCAGCTTACTAAGAGCGCTAGAAGACCATCTATTCACATAGACCCCACTGTCCCATTAGATAAAGTATACCCTGCCCAAGTACAAACCCCCCATTGATCACTTACCATCATTTTATCTTCTGTTTGAAATGCACCACACAATAAGGTTACATCTATACAGCTTCTACGTACTGACTTAATGATCAAGGACAAGTCAACACTAGAACTGACAACAAATCTTGTTCACTATTTCCCACTGAGGGAGCAAACCGATGGTCAAAGTTCATTATTCCCATTTTAAAGCCAAGTGTTAATATACACATTCAAGCAAAATCTAGAACAACAAAAACTCTTTTGAGATATTAGATATTAAAATTTTGTTATTTATTCCTCAATGTATTTTCTGATTGCACAATACATTTTCCAATGATGTTTTGTTCCTCAAAATCATTTTGCTATCACTTACTGATCAATCTTACAAGATTGTGAGAATCAGGTAATTATTTTTGGATATGTTTGAATACAGATAGTTGATATACATTTCCTAACAAAAATCAGTTTTCTTATCATGATTTATAGCAGCTACAAATTAGCATGCAAAAAGCAATAAAAATAAGTTGATGTTGAAAGGTTTATCCATGTGGTAGATTACATTCCTTTTCAGTTATTCGTTGTCATACTTGCAAAGGAGTTCTATGATTCTGCCTCTTATGCTTCATTTGCTTCTCTCACCAGGCATGGTCATTTTATTTACTCTGGCAAAAGGAGTGCCAAAGAACATGAGTCAGAAAATTTGAGTTAATCAAGGATTGTATCATTGCTCTTTATTCCCCTCTTCCAAAATAGATAGATGATAGATACATAGATGATAGATAGACCACTTCAAGCATCTTAATGGAAAAATAACTTACCACATGCTAGAAAATTGATGACCCAAATTATATACTCTCTCAGAAGATAATGTATCAATGGATATATGGTTTTAAGAAAATAGATTGAGAAAAAGAATACCATTAGTTTGGATAAATTGCTATCCATTGTACCTAACGCAGCACTGCCATACACACACGCATGCGCACGTGTGCGCATACACACAAAGATATGTAACCCATAATGGCCAAATGACGGGGTTTTAAAAATTTGCAAGTATCAAAGAAATCAGCAACAAAATATGACAAGCCAGGATATTGTGGCATTTTCCAGCCCACTACTGTGACTTTGTGGAAGTTTGGGTGAATATTTCTTAAGACAGGGCCAGCATCATCCAAGCATGTTTGGAAAATGTTATTGCAGGCAATGGCAGATTGAGACAGTTTTCAATCTCTGCATTAATACAATGCCCTTTACATGTGAGTATCCTTTCCTAGTCATTTTATAATGACATTGGAACATTTAACTCATCTTTGACTGATGAAATTATATTGGTAGAGTTTTGTGAGTTATTACTGCTTCCACTGTGGTATCCTCCCTCCCTCCCTCCTTCCATCCCCCCCTCTCTCTTTCTTATTTCTCCCTCCTATTATCATCTCTCTCTTCTTCTCCTCTTTTCTATCCTTCTCTCCTCTCCTTCCCTCCCCACTCCTCTTCTTTCCACCCCTGTCCTCTCCTCTCTTCTCCTTTCTCCACACTCAATAGAAATGTGTTCAAGATACTAACTGTTCTTTGGCTAGTTATCAAGCAACATATGGAACAGAGCCAAATCCACTAAAGCAACAGTAATGAAATTTTAAGTGACCCACAAAGACTGTGAAATAAATAAGAAAGAAAATTATTTGGAACCACTGAAGCACGCAAATTATTTTATATTGTCTAATATAATAGAAATGATTAGCAATACATGAGAGGTGTTTCATTTAATAAGATGTGCATAGAAAATCTATTTCAACTTTTTCAAAATAAAATAGAATATTGTTGAACAATGATCAAATCTGGTCTATATAGCAGATATTCTACTTGTAAAATTAGTAACATATAACAGCCCATCTATGGAATAGTAGTGCATACTAAATAGCAATATATTTTGTAAAATATTCCTACATTTTAAACATTTTATACATTTTGAAACCTGCTTTACTGGGGCAGAACTAAGAAACTGTTCTACAAAGACAAAGTCAAGCAGGCAGCCTATATCCAGTCAAATGAGCATGACTATATAGATGCATGCATTTGGAAGGACAGAGACATTGATGTAGGCTAGGCTGCTTGTTCATTTCCTGGCTAACCAGACCCAAAGTAATCACACAGAAACTGTATTATTACAATACTGGCCTATTAGCTCATGCTTCTTATTGGTTAGTTCTTATTTCTTAAATTAACCAATTTTTATTAATCTGTGTATTGTTATGTGGTTGTGGCCGACATCTATCCAGCATCTGGCATCTGTCTTCTGTGGAGGCTACATGGCTTTCCTTTGACTCCACCAACTCTCTCTTCCTCTATCTGCTTAGAATTCCTGTTGTGCCCTATTCTGTGCTGCAATAGACCAAAAGCATCTTCTTTATTAACCAATGGTATTCACAGTATACAGAGGGGAATCCCACATCATCTTCCCTTTTCTGTTTAAATAAAAAGGAAGGTTTTAACTTTAACATAGCAAGATTACATACTAAAAAACAGTTATAAAGCAAGAATTATAGTTACAATATTTATATCTACTTTATCTTTTATCATAACTAAGGATATCTATAACTATCTATTCTTCAATACCATCAAAAACTCTAGAAGGATACAATATTACCTAAATTCACAGAAAGTACATTGTAAGCAATTTCCAAAACTCTAGAATTGACAGAGACATCTCACTGCCTGGATACTCACCCAAAGTTCTTTTGTAACATTGGGGCATCCGTCTTCAGTCTACAGGCCCATAGTCAACCAGACTTTTCCATGAAGCAGGAAATTTCAAAGACAGTTCCACCTATATTGGTAGTTTGTCAGTAACTTTCTTCTGTGTCCTACAGAATGTCTGGCAGACTCTCTCATGAAACAGGAACCTTGAAGGAGTGTCTCACCTTCTTTTGGCAACTTCAGGAGTCATTTTTCTATGGGTCCTGCATGTCCAGTTCATACAGCGTAAAATCAAGCAGTCCAGGCAAGAACAGTTTCTTGCCCAAATGGCTAACGAACTCCATAAAGAGCCTCTTCAATGCCCATCATCCTCTTGAAGTAGATTGGTGATGCCAGGAGCAGATGAGTCTCATTGTTGATAAAAGTCTAAGTCCTTAAAACATTTTAAATGTCATATTCTGTAGGTCTTTGAAAGGTTTGAAGAATATCTATCCATCTTAAATATATCTGTAATTCTAGAAAACCTAACTATCATGACTACAAGCTTGACTATTATAGATGACTATATATTAATCTGTATTTCTTAATTATACATTACATTTTTAAATGAGATGCACAAACACAATACCTTCATCAAAAGCAGAAATATCCACATAACAAAATTGACCTTAAATTTGTACCAATAAACCAAGATCCATGCCAATGCAAAGTATTCATCTCTATATCATATACCACATTAAATGTTAACATTTATAAACCATTTTGGGAATTTGGGCATAGTTTTCCCCAAACTGCTTCCTGCTTTTTGTTGGGTGAAGTAATTTTAGGGGTTTACGGAGACCTTTCAGGGGGTCTTAGTCCATCAAACCACAGGAATCTACAGGTTCTCATCTTCTATGGAACAAAAACAAAATCTCTTTTCCAAAGAAACATATCCTTAGACCCAAATTTTGAAGTCAAGGTACCTTTAAAATATATATGTTGGTTTAGGTTAGCAGCCTGTACAATGAAATGTCTCTCTGTGCTTAGCTCATTCACAGTCAAAAACTCCAGAGCAACACAATAATATACATAATCCAGACTCTTTGTGTATTTCCATCTTTACATGGCTTATTTTTCTTTACTTCTTTAATCTATGACGTTTGTACTCTTTCTCTTTAAAGACTTTTTTTTTAAATGATTTACTTCTTTTTATAACTGTCTAAACTCTTTTTCTCCTCTCTCCCAAGCCTACATACATTTTTTTTAAACAACCATGTCTAGTGTAGTGGGTTTTTTTACATCTGAATCTGTCTTATTATGTATCTGAAGTAGTTTTCTTTCAAAATGCATTTTGAAATGGTAAGCAGTGTGGTCACCGTGGCCCTGGATCCTGGCTCCACCTCTCTCAGCCTTTGAGCATGATGGAGGTAGTTCACTGCTTGCTCTGGGAGCCATGCTCGCCACCTCAACTCTGGTAAACAGTTGGCCCATGCTGCCACCAAGTAACTTGCAGCACTCTGCCCACAAACCCCATTCAATTGCTCAACCTCCTGAAAGAGCCAGAATTTGTGCTGTCAGCACCAATCAAGAAGCTGCCACTGCTTGGCTTTGTGTTGCTAATGCTGAATCAGGAAGACCTCTCTTAAAGGAGCCACAGTGGCCCTGCTCAGCACCAGCATACAGAGACCATCTGAAAAAAAGTGCCAGCTACCAAGAAGCCATGCTTAACTCTGTTCTTTTGTGTCTAGAATTCTTTTCCCAGCTTTCTCTGGTTTTATGTGGATTTAGTCAGCACAAATTGGCATGCCATTGTGTTGTGGAGTCTGCTCACTTGTTTTCTAGCTGCCCCAAAGCAGGTTCTTTATTAAACGATGGTATTTAAAGCACACAGAGAGGAATCCCACACCACATTGACATGTAGAGACTTCTCATAGAGAAACTTATCTGCACCAAACTTGAGAATGAAACATTTAACTTATCCAAATGGACAGTTAATTAGATGTTCTTCATTCTTTCCTAAGTACAAGGAACCAGACATCAGTGTCCATCAACATATTCTACCTGGTAAGTCTGCCTTTGCCCTGGTATCACAGAATCAGAATCCATCTCTCAATGTCATCCAAATACTACTAAGCAAATTTGTTCATTACTTTTGTTAAGTTAAACAGTTTTCAAGATATCTTGTGTGTGTGTGTGTGTGTGTGTGTGTGTGATGTCTTGTGTGAATAATAAGGATAATATTTTCTAATCTCCAAGTAAACCAAGCTTTCTTGGAACATACTATCTACTATCATTGTACGTATTGGTTCAGGAAATTATTTCCCCACAGCATTGGATAGTCTCATATTTCTTGAGTCATTGATTTACAATAGTTATTGCATTGCTTAATGTATATTTTCTCTTTTTCTCACTCACCCTCACCTAATTTAAGCCCTCAACAGCTCTTCTAAACACTAATGCAATACTCTTCCTTCCTGTCATCCCTCAGCTGTCTATTCTACACTCACATTGCTGTTGATACAGATTATGTTTCTGTAGTGTTCATGAACTATCCATAGTCTATAGGAAAATCCATCAAGATATTTCCTAGTCTATCCCAGCTGGCTCACTTGCTCTTTCTCAGCAATTTTCTTAGGCTTCCTGTAGTCATAACAGTCTTTTGAAAAGTTTTGTCAGTGGAATCTAACATTTAAGACATTTGTTTAACACATCAGAAAGTCTCTTTGTACAGTGCCTTTCACGCCTACTCATAAAAAATGTGGGATAGAATGAAAAAAAAACTGTCTATCATCCTCAGAATTATTCAGATACTGCCTTGCAGGAAGCATTCTCAGGCTCTGCAGAGAAATCCATCACTTCAAAATCCCCTTCCTCCTCTCTTGGAATATCTTTTTCTTTTCCTTGCGCTGTTAGTTGGTCGCTTATCTCCACATGCATTTTTACATTGCACATCCTCCTGCAACCAAAACAGCAGTAATATCTTTCTCTCTCATGAGCATTCAAGACTGTATACAGAGAGGAGAATATAGCTCTATGAAAAAGTAGAGAGGATGCCATGCAGTACCATTGTGCACGTCTTTAAGTTTTGGCACCTGCATGAGCCACTAAAACAACAATATTCCCTGCATTCATGTAGCAGGGAAGCTATGGAAAACATTAAGTAGAAGATGAGCTTGGTCAGTCGCTGTGATGCTCCAAAGGAAGCAAGACTATGAAGATGTGCATGTAAACAGTGTAGACCCCTGCATGGTCTTTAATCTTTGCAACAGAAAAGAGGCTTTATCTACCTCCTTTCTAAATCATATGTACATCAGTGTTTGCTTGTGGGTTTAATTGATATTATTGTACAACAAAAACCCCTATTAACTATGTCAGCTCATGTAACCTATAGAACTTCTTTCAAAGGGAGGGAAAATGACAAAGGATTCTTGTCACCTCTTGATCTGGATCATACTACAATACTCCTAGGAGACCCAGGGTGATGAAGTGGGTGAGTGTGATCCCATTGTTGGCAGAGTTACCATAAGAGACAAAATTTCCTTGCTATCTTTAAACAAGATCAATTAGTATGAAATTAAAAATTTGCCTATGTGTCATTAATTTGATTTAAATATTACGAGATTCTAGTTATTAGCAAAGAGTATGAAAAGCAGTAAGAATTCAATAAAGTTTTATTGAATTATATTAAAGTATAAGTGAACCATATCCCACAACAAAGAAAATAATATTCTGCTGCTCTGGTTATTCTCCAAATTTAATAATCTTAAACTGTCTCCTTATATCTCAAGTAAAACTTTTTCATGCCAACAATGTCTTATTTATTTTAGTTGGTCAAATTATATGAGTATTCTCAAATATTAGCTAAGTAGAGTAATAATTTTTCTGACATTGTCAATATTCCCTTTTATTGATCTTTGAAAATAAGCCTTTAATTTGATGTTCTTAATAAAGTAAGGAAATATACTTTGAATTCTGTCCTTTCTAGTCAGTCTTTCAGAATACAAGTCTTTGAAATCTGTAGTGTGTTGAAATAATAATTTCAAACCACCCTTAAATTAAACTGAGAAACCTATTGTCTGAAGTCACAAATAAAGTTAGAGAAAGCCAGTAAGTCTTATGACACATTCTTTTTTATATATTAGTATTCAATGCAATGAAGGAAATTCAGTGAATTCTCAGATAATCCTGGGATGTTTCAGTCTGAAAGGAAGTAATGTTCTTTAAGAGGCAATAGATCTTTCCGTGACCCTCATTTGTAATTCCTGTTCAACCAAACAAAAACCTAGCAGAATGGAATATTCCAAGAGAAGGTTATATGCATGTGGATAACAAAACAAGATATTGAAAGAACCATAATTAACATAACAGATGACTGGGAAGTTCATTACACAGCTGGTTGCATTTTTCCTACCCTGGAAATAAGTAGAAAAATACACTTCTAAAATATGAATGATTCTCCCTTTTCCTAGAGCAATACAAAATCTTTTTATCCTGGTATTTATGCAAAAATTAGAAGGAGCAACTCTTGTGTTATTGTTCATTTTTATACCTTAAAAGATTAATTGGTACAAAAAATATTCATACCTTAGTAGCTACTCCAGTTAAAATAAAAAATTGTCCAACTAGTCCTCATACATATTCATGAGTATTAATTTTTCCATTCTGCATAAGATAGGATTCTACTTTAGCTAGCCTCAAGTGAACTGTGGTGTGCCTAGTCACATAACACAAAGGAAATGGGATTCAGTAAATTAACAACTAATGCGTCATTGTACTCAAATTCTCATCTCTTTGCATAAATTGTTGCATAATTATCAAGAAATATGTGTATAATGAGGGCTTTTGCTAGAATTGCTTTATAAAAATAAACTGATGTCAGCCTATCTCTCTATTTAAAGAGAGTATCATGTTTATAAGTCCTCTAATATATAATTTCTGATCTTATTTAATATAGATTATGTGTAAGAGACCATTCAAGAACCTACATCCATGTTCTCTGTGTCCTATCTCCCTTTTCTTTCTCTTAATCCCTTTCTTAAACTTATGCTAAAGTATCTTTTAATAAAATGAAATATATCATATTTTAAAACCATTGTGTTCTCCCAACCCCAAGTATGTAAACCTATGATGAACAGTTTGCATGGGAAGTGTAACACGCACTAACTCCAGATGTTATACGGTTATAGCCACTGGACTAGGCTGCCTCTCACACACGTAAACCAGGAATTATAATGGCGACCCACTTCCATGAGGGTCCACTGTCTCACCACACTGGGATTTTTAATCAAATACCTTCTTTCTTACAATTTCAGTTTTAAAACTACCCAAGAAAAACAATGTCATTTTATTTATGTGGGAAGGGAAGGGAGGTGGGAGAAGGAAATTAACTTTTGCAAAATTCCTCTTGTGTCCTAGAGATTGTTTGACTCCTTTCATTTAATTTTTCTATTGATCATATAGTGAAAAAATCTTCTCATCTCAAATTCACAGATGACAGCACTCAGCAAACTCAGCTACTATATCAAGTGTTCAGCAGGTAATAGAACAAATAACACTGATAGCGTTTCAGAATAGAGGAAGAGGGTTTTAATTATAGCATCCTGAAGTGCAAAGCCATACGAAAAACCTCCCCAGAAGACTCTTTTCCTGCTTTCTCACACTTCTCTCCTGTGCCCTTGAAACAACTTCTGCACTGAGTACATAAAACGCAGAAGACGAGAAAGGAAGCCACTGCTGCCAGATCTTGGTTTTGTGCCAAAGTGGCACCATCACTGTGACTTTGCCTGAGCAAGAGAACCTTGACAGGGTTCTGTGTGGGGCTTCTGATGAGTCCGTCGGCACACTTGCAGGGATGCAGGCTGCAATGCAAGGCATGCTGTGCCTTGTGGATGAGCAAGCTGCATGTGGCCTGCTAACCTATGACTTAAAGCTGCAGTCTTCCTGGTGACCCATGTTGTGAGCACTGAGGGAAAGACAACTAACTAGACTGGTGTCTTTTTTGCAGATTCTGTCCCAAAGAATCTTCTGAAAAAAGATATCCATAAAAATGTGGAAAGCTGCGTGAAGAACAAAGGACTGCAAAGAAGTCAGCTGAGCATCTGAGGGACTAGCAAGAACCAGCTAGCATTGCCCTCGGGAGAGAATAGAGAAGCTGCCAGAATCCTTCAGAAGTGGCTAATAAGGACACACAAAAGTAGAAGGGGAGGAGGGAAAAGAGGAAGAGGAGGAGGAAGAGAAAATAAACTTCAAAAATCTGTAAGGCAGACACCACAAAAGTCATATTCTGTCAACGCTGATTCAAAATGTGTTTCCTCTTCCATTTCTCCCTTGTATCTGCAAACAGATGAACAAGTAAGGGAGTAAATGTGGAAGAGACAGATGAGAGGAGAGAGAGAGAGAGAGAGAGAGAGAGAGAGAGAGAGAGAGAGAGAGAGAAAGAGAGAGAGAACATCAGCATGCTGACTGAAGCTCATAAGTCGGTTTCAAATGGAAGAAGGCATTTTGATTAGTTCCTAGGCTTAAAATTTCATAGTTTAATACAAAACCATATTTGGAATTTGAAGTGACAAAAGAAAACTCATAAGATGAGATTTTTAACCTTCACCTTCATTCCCTCTTAAAAGCTCTCTTTGGTCTGGTACTTTTTGTTCTGGATGACAATGCCCTACCACAAAAAAAAGCCATATACTGGAATCAAGCCTAGAATGCCTGTCAATTAAAGGCCAGAATGAACTGAAGAACCCCTTATGTAGGAAATTTTGTAGTTAAATTAATTTGTTCTGGCATAGTCAAAACTAGAAATACATTGATCTTATATTCTCTAATGTTGCTGAAGTTTATTACTTTGGTATTTCTGCCACTTTTCATCACAGTATAAATAGTAGCCACTCTAGGAGGTTTGTTTATTCAGCTCTACTGCTCTATTGTTCCTGCTCTTGTTTCGCATAGTTCAAAGGACAAAAGAGCATACTTAACGTGGCTTTACATTCTCAGGTTCAACACAAATGAGAATAAGAAAATACAAGTCCCACATCATTCTGGGAAATAAAATAAAATAAGAGAGAAAAGGAGAAGGAGAGAGAGAGAG